>OVAY01002410.1:0-18074 GCA_900406395.1 Kernera saxatilis | reverse complement strand
GAAACAATAAACTAATGGTGGTATTTATGAAAAAATAAAGTTGTTGTGGTAATTTTGGAACACAAACTTAAAAGTGTGGTATTTTATGGAATTACTCTAAAATAGTTATTCTATTTTCTTTAATTTATACATAGAATTATGTAAAAATATAAATTTTCTTTTTCTCTGTGAAAAACTAATAAGAGTGTTAACAAAGGGTTGCAAAACTCTCAGTTAATGTTTTTCACCAGCCAATATTTTACATTACTTGTTTTTCATATATAGGATACTTGAGTTATTAAAAAATATCAAAAAAAATAAATAATTTTCAAGTACTCATCATAACTATTGTGTGGTTGTGTGGTGCTAATCACTTCAGATCAAGTTTGTTTTTGTATTTCTTACGTTCCACTTTCACATTTCATATATGTTTTCTTAACATAAACTTTTTCAGGATTACGATGTGCAACATATTAAAGGGCTTTGGATCAACCTTACTCAAAGTTTCAGCATTCCTAGCTCAGCTAACTGTGAAGGTAAGTTAACAAGTATTCTGGTTCTCTCCATATTAATCATCCAAAAAAAAATGCTCCATGTGACACTGAAGGTTAGAGAAGTATTCCGCTTCTGTATTTGTACTTAACTCCAAAAAAGTATTTTCATCTAAAAATAAATTTTTGTTCTATCACATACTAGTTGGCATTTATGTCTTCGAAGAGTTGGGTACAATAATTTTCTAATCTTCAATGTAACTTAGAATATTTTGTTTGATGCTCTTATAGAATTTTGAAAGGTTTCTCAAATCTTATCAATTTTTTTTTATAGTAAAGATCATATGGGATAATAACAATAATCTTCTCAATCCAATAAAGAAAACAATATTGCACAAAATATGAACATATGTGTGTAATTCAATAATTCATGAGTTAATTTAGACATGAGAATTCATGAGTTTATTTTCAATCCATCATTAAGTAATATGATATAATAAGATGAATCAATCCATACTGATATTATTTTCAATCAATCAACATAAGAATAACTTATATTGGAAAACAAAAATATCAAGATACAGCAAAATACTTCATTAGGAGTTTGATTTAATTGAAAACCTATTTGTATACATAAAGATTCATTTAGTTTCTTATCTTCCACTTACGGAGCATAAACAAATTCATAAAAGAGCATAAACAAATTCATAAAATATTTAAACAAATTTGACTGCTCTACTTGGGTGGTGTCTTGGGGGCTCAAAGTCGCCGGAGACAAAGTAGAAGGAATATCGATAATCACGTCTTGTTTCTTTTTTGAAAAATTCATGATTGCAAAGAGATCAGAAAATGATAAAATTGTACAAATATGTTTGCTCTATAGCGCAACAGATACTATGAATATATCTTGAATAAATATGGTTTGGTAAGACTAGGGAATAAAGTATGCTTGATGTCCACGTTTTGTTTGGTTTAGTTAAATCTTAAAAAAAAAGTTCTTTATGATTTCTTTAAAATAAACAATAGAAAGAAATTGCTTTTTTCTACTTTTATTAGTAAAATTAGGATAATTCTACTCTAAAAAATTGATGGATATGTCTAAAATTTCAAATAATAAAGTTTACATAAAACTTTCTTCAATTTAAAGTAGTTTTACAATTAAAACTTATTCAATCAAAAAACAACATCACATATTTAATCAAAATTTATATTAAATATATTCCAATTTTTTTTTAATATTAGTCACCCATATATATTAATATTAATATATTTATTGAAATTTTCTTCTCTTGTGATTTGTTTCTAAAAATATATTAAAATAACTTATTAGATGAATTTGACAAAATTTCTATCTCCTTACATTTTCTTTAGCAGTAATAATTTTTGCCATTTTGTGATAAGAATTAGACACAAAGTCTAATTAAAAAATCACAATACTTCTGTGTACGCTACGATGGTTTTTATTTTTTATTTTGGAGAATATACACTTATAGAAACGTCTGATTTGATGTTGACAAAAAATGTTTATACGTGTGTATATATAGTGATAAGTTAAGATATTACATCTTTTGTTCACGTACGTGTTGCTTAAAATCTTTAAGATTTTATATATCATATTAAAAATATTTTGTTGTCAACTAATTTTTTTAAATACTTAGTTGATAAATTTTGGAAAATATTTTACATTACTTGTTTTCATATATAGGATACTTGAGTTATTAAAAAATACCCAAAAATTAGATAACTTTCAAGTACTCACTTAACAAATTTTTTTTTTAAAAAGGAATAAATTGGGAAAAATGTGGAAGTGACTTGTGGATTACTATGTAAAGATGCTAATTAAAAAAGAAAAATACACTGGTAAAACTATACAAGTGGCAAATAAAACAAAATACACGTATCAAAAAAAAAAAATCAAGAAATTATTAGTGGTTTATGCATTGTTATACAAGGATTTTATAATCTGTTGAAAGAGGAAAAAGCACTGGAAAGATTGTTGGTTTTTAATTTTTGAAAAGATAGTATAGTGTTTACTAAGTCCGTTAACATAAAAAATGGTAAGTGGAGTAATTAACTAATGTACTGCAGTTTGGTTAAAAGTCAAAAGAGAAACTTTTGGCTCAAGGTACGTACTAGATATGTCTCGATAATGATTTTAAATTTAAAGTCGATGATGACAGATTTGAAAATTTCAGTTATCTATTTATAATTTGGTTTGTTTTGGAAATAGCGAGGAAAAATTCAATATTGGTACTTTTCCCTAAACAAAAAAGGATATATAGAAACACGATATTAATTAACCTTTTTGTCAAAAAAAAACATATATCAGTTAACCTAATTCCCTAGTTCATACTTAGTGATTGTAACCCCTTTTCTCCGAAAGGATCATGAGTTCTCCGGTGATAAATCAGGACATGATTTTAGAGATTCTCTCTCGTGTTCCGGCATCAGAGGTCGGAAAATACAGGCTTCTGAACAAAGAGTGCAACAAGAGAAGCTACGAGTCTTGGTTTCTCAACCTCAATCTCCATAGAACCAATTCTATTTCCGGATACTTGGTGCAATACAACGAAGGAGGCTACAAACTTCAAACCAGTTTTGTCCAAGAGAGGAGAGATTTTGAAAACAACGGAGTCTCGATCGAATTTCTACCACTTGACAAAGTAAAGATCGAAGCTTGTGATGCAAGTCATGGGATTTTGCTTTGTGTTAATGATACAGGACCAAGTGTACCGGAGTACATAGTCTGCAAACCAACCACAAAACAGTATCAGATCATACCGAACCCGAAAATGATGAATTGCGCTATCTCATTCGGTTTAGCGGTAATCCAATCAAACCCTTTTCGGTATAAAGTGCTTAGGCTCTCTAGGTTACCGGGTATGAATCGGAATTTTAGAAATTTTGTGTGCGAAATTTTCCATTCCGATTCGTTTATGTGGAAGAGATTAAAAAATTTGCGTCTACCAAGAAAAGACGGTCTTGTTCTTACAAACCCGGTACAAGCTTCTGGATTCTTGCATTGGTTATCGCGGAACAACAACGTGATCCGGTTCTGTCTCCAAACCGAAACTTGGTCTTTCTTTCAAACTCCGAACTTTGGCGTTTCTCCAACATTGGTCAGGTACGAAGGGAAACTAGGCGTTATTCTTTGGTCGGGTTATGGGGAGGAATTATACCGGTTATGGGTTTTAAAGAGCAGTTTTGAAAATTCGTGGGTAAAAGTGAAAGATATTAAAAGCATGGGTCTAAGAGATAACATTTTGTTGACTCCAAGCAACGACGTCGTAACGCTTTCAAGCTGGGATCGTTTTTGTTTCTACAACATCAACACAGAGAAATCGAAAATCCTTCACATAAAGAAGGAATACGCCAATTATGTTTGTTTCCCGTTTTGTTCTGATTACGAGAGGGTTCTTGATCTAAACCAAAGAAGAGATGGGCCGAAAAATACAATTTAGACTTAAAGAAGGGAAAAAAAAAGGTCATATCTCTGGTTAAATATCTAGGATTTTTTTTTTTTGGTATTGGTTTATGCTTTTTATTACAAGTTTATGTATAGTGAAAAACCTTGAGTTTATATAACATTTTTGAAGTTTTTTTCTTACATAAAACTTTGAAGATAAATATCTAAATCTCACGTGACATATAACACAAAATATTATTAAAAAAATGATAAATGGTTTTCTTTGATTTATAAAGAAAAGAAGTTACAACGTGAAAAAAAACCAACAGAATTTAAAAAAAAAACATAGTCAACCACAAATAGCTAATCGATCGATCAAACTTTGGATTCCTAGCTATTGAGAGTAGACAACCACGCAAGAGTAAAACGTTTAGGGATAGAAACTTAATTTGTTTCATACCAGTTTTGGCCAAGAAATACATATGAGGATTAAGTCGCCTTAGATTAGATGTTTCCACATGATTTTCGGCTGAAAACGTTTTCAAGAACTGACCCGCAATTTGTCACTAGACGATATCATTAGAAGAGGAGAGTTATATACTTATATTGCGGTGAGGAAAGTGTGGAGAGTAATTTCATCTAGCTTGAACTAGTCTCCAACTACCATTCGAACCAAATGAATACCTAATAAGCCTAATAAGCCTTGAGCATGAATGCCCAAGCAATGATATAGGGATCCCACTAAAAGAATGTGTCACATGCATTACCTACTTTGATGCAAAGATAAGTGGATGCTAAGTCTCGGAGTTTAAGAATTCTTCTAAACATCCAAGAGAGACTACTGTTTTGTGTTTTAATGTCCAAAAGGATTTGCGAGATGTTTTTATTTTGAACGTTCAATTATGATTACAGCAAATTTATTGTTTCATCACCTTTTAGTAGATTTCTCATTTCTATATGAACTTTAGCAAGTTTTCTATTTCTTCTGTATCTCATCTACATGTGTTTCTCATTCATAATTTTTTTTTTTTAGTTTCTATCTGATTAAAGTTTGACAATTATATTATATTTTTTTTTTTTAAACTCCGGTTTTACTTTCGTTAAATGTTTCACCAAATTAAAAAGTGCATCAATTAATAAAGAATTCTCTCTTTTAAACATCCAAGAGAGAGACCGGTTTTACTTTTGTTAAATGTTTTACCAAATTTTAGCTTTGGTAACCGACTAAAACTGGTTTGCTCCGGTTAACCCATTGATTCTCACCAAATACAAACTGGTTTGCATGCTCCGGTTAACCGATTGATTCTCATCTGAATTGCCCATATATTTGCCAACATAAGTGCCTTAAACTAGCATATGAATGTACATATGAAGAATCTATTGATGCGTGTAGAGTTTATATCTTCAATCTTATTTTGTTTCTTACAAATTCTTCCGCAATAGTCATCTTCCTTTAAAAATAGGGATTTTAATGAAAAAAACCCTCAAATATCAGTAAATTTATTTAAAACTTTCAACTAAATTTTTAACAAAAAACCCCTAAACTAAAAATTTATTAATGAAATTAACCTTTTGTCTATAGATAATCCTAAAATGTTAAATGTAAGCCATTTAGTATTTTCTGTAGTCAAAAAGTTAACTTTGTTAACTGATTTTTAGTTGAAAGACTTTTTCGTAAACGATCTTTAGTTAAGAAGTTCTTTTTACTAAAGTTTTAATTGAGAGTTTTAAAATGTTGACAATTGAAGATTTTTTTTCATTAAAATCACATTATTCCATTTACTCTTTTTTTTTTTGAGTTAAAAGTTAAAGAAGTTAAAACATTCAAAATTCTAGTTGTAAGGTCAAAGATTCAAAGACGCGACTTTCTAAAGTATGGACAAAAGAATTCAAATACATAGACTAATCAGCCTTAAATTTATTTTTTATTTTGGTCAGAATCAGCCTTAATTAATTAGTTGTTTTCCAGAAAGAAAATTGCCAAATGGATAAAGGTTGAATTAAGTACATTAAATAACTTTCCATCACGATCCACGACGTTTAAGTGGAAAAACATCAGAAAAAGACATTGCTTAATTATTATTTTTCCCTTCTAAATAATAACATTATTTATTTAATAAAACAATTACGACGAAACTCGCGGGAACACTTCAAATATGGGTCCCAGAGAGTGCGGACAACGGCCAAACACAAAACCAAAATAAACCTCACCAAAACGTTACACTTTGCAATTATTTCATTCATTTTCCTGCAAAATTTTCTTCTGCTTTCTCTGCAAAACCGTTACAGCGAAAACCTTTGGGGAAAATCTCTCTAGGGATTTAGAAGCAACCCAAAAGTGAAAAGGGGAAATCATTTTCCTGTTTTTTTTTGAAGCTTCTTCTGATTCCACCAAGTTATACAGGTAAGATCGAGGTTCTTTAATTTTTTTCAATTTCTTTATTTTCTCAATTTTGAGATATTTGGTGGTCAGGTTGGAGATTGTTGATGTTTTGGTTTGATTCGCTTGGTTTCATTTATTTCAAGCGAATTCATCTATCCTTGAAGAAAAAAAAGGATCTTCATTTCAGGTTTTTCTCTTGTTTCTGCTTTTTTGCTGGTATTATAAAATGATTCATGGGTAAAATGTAATTGAAATTTCGTCCTCTGCTTATGATTTGATTTCCTTTTTTCTCTTTTTCCAGCCTTCACCACAAGATCAAACTTACTTCGATTTTGTTTGGTTTTGAGAGAGAAAATTTGACTACTTTACAAGCCTGTGATGGAGCAATTCAGGCAAATCGGCGAGGTTCTTGGAAGCTTAAACGCCCTTATGGTATTACAAGACGATATCTTGATCAACCAAAGACAATGCTGTTTGTTGTTAGAGATTTTCAGTTTGGGTTTCAACACGGTAGCCGAAGAGATCAGACAAAACTTGAAGCTTGAAGAGAAGCATACCAAATGGAGAGCCCTTGAACAGCCCTTAAGAGAGCTCTATCGAGTGTTTAAAGAAGGCGAGATGTACGTTCGGAATTGTATGTCCAACAAAGATTGGTGGGGCAAAGTCATCAACTTTCATCAGAACAAAGATTGTGTTGAGTTTCATATACACAACTTGTTCTGTTACTTCCCGGCTGTGATCGAAGCCATCGAGACAGCTGGAGAGATCTCGGGGCTCGACCCTTCTGAGATGGAGAGAAGGAGAGTTGTGTTCTCGAGAAAGTATGATAGAGAGTGGAATGATCCCAAGCTATTTCAATGGAGGTTTGGGAAACAGTACTTGGTTCCGAGGGATATTTGCAGCCGGTTTGAGCATTCGTGGAGAGAAGATAGATGGAATCTAGTGGAGGCATTACAAGACAAGAGGAAGTCGAAGAGCGATGAGATTGGCAAGACTGAGAAGCGTTTAGCCGATTTTCTGTTGAAGAAACTAACCGGACTTGAACAGTTTAACGGTAAGCTCTTCCCGAGTTCGATACTTCTTGGTTCCAAGGATTACCAAGTGAGGAGGAGATTAGGTGGTGGTGGTCAGTACAAGGAGATTCAATGGTTAGGGGATAGCTTCGTGTTGAGACATTTTTTCGGGGATCTTGAGCCGTTGAATGCAGAGATTTCTTCTCTGTTGTCGCTTTGTCACTCGAATATACTTCAGTACCTATGTGGATTCTATGATGAAGAAAGGAAAGAATGTTCTCTGGTTATGGAGTTAATGCATAAAGACTTGAAAAGCTACATGAAGGAGAATTGTGGACCAAGAAGGAGATATCTCTTCTCTGTTCCCGTTGTGATCGATATAATGCTTCAAATCGCGAGAGGGATGGAATATCTTCACTCGAATGAGATCTTCCATGGAGATTTGAACCCCATGAATATTCTTTTGAAAGAGAGAAGCCACACGGAGGGTTACTTCCACGCGAAGATCTCAGGTTTCGGTTTGATCTCAGTGAAAGCTCAGTCTTTTACTCGGGCTTCCTCTAGACCAACCACACCTGATCCTGTAATCTGGTATGCACCTGAAGTTCTTGCAGAGATGGAACAAGATCTGAAAGGCACAGCTCCGAGATCAAAGTTTACGCATAAAGCTGATGTCTATAGCTTTGCTATGGTCTGCTTCGAGCTTATAACAGGTAAAGTTCCATTTGAAGATAGTCATCTTCAAGGAGATAAAATGGCTAAGAACATTAGAATGGGAGAGAGACCTCTCTTCCCTTTCCCTTCGCCGAAATACCTCGTTAGTCTAATCAAACGGTGTTGGCATTCAGATCCGAGTCAGCGACCGACTTTCTCTTCGATTTGCCGGATACTCCGCTACATCAAGAAGTTCCTAGTTGTGAATCCTGATCACGGTCACATTCAAATCCAAACTCCACTTGTTGATTGCTGGGACTTGGAAGCAAGGTTCTTGAGAAAGTTCTCGCTCGAGTCAGGGTCTCACGCCGAATCCGTAACGCAAATACCGTTCCAGCTTTACTCGTATAGGATTGCAGAGAAAGAGAAGATGAGTCCAAACTTTAACAAAGAAGAGAATTCAGAGACAGGTGAATCTGTTTCAGAAAGCGTTTCAGTGGTTGAAGATCCACCAACAATGCCAATGTATACAAAGTCATTGTGCTTAGATGCAATATCTGAATACTCAGATACAAGATCAGTTTACTCAGAAGCTCCCGTGAAAAAGATCTCAGCTTTAAAGAAAAACGGCGACATGGTGAAACTTAGAAGAAACTCAAGCGCAGGTTAGATACTTTTTGCTCAACCAAACCACTTAGTTCTAAAGTTTTGAGGATGAATCGACCAAAAAGATTAACTCTTTTCAATTGTTTGCAGGTTTACGATCATCAGGATCATCGCCTGTAAAACCAAGATCAGCACCAAAAGTGTCATCACCGATAAGTCCATTTGGAAGAAGCAGCAAAGCAAGGAAAGATACTAAATTGCCTTTGAGTCCTATGTGTCCTTTAAGCCATGGAAGACGTAGACATCTCTCTGGTCCTGCTTCAGACTCTGAGCTGACATAGCTTTTAAAACACACATCTTTTTTTCTGTAAATTTTACTCTGTTTAGATACTTCTCTTCTTCATTTTCTAGCTTCTGCAAGTTATTTTTGTTTTCTTTTTGAGTTGGGTTAAATATTTAAAAACAAGAGCTTTTTATCCTATTCGCCCAAGTGTTATTCGAATTTGGAGCTCCTTGAAACAGTCGTGTGTTTGAGGTTTTTTGGTCAATCATTTTGCCTCTGGGGAAGAGTAAAGATTGGATCTTGCGATTGCACTTGGAATGTACTCGCAGACGCAATTACGTTTGATTATCAATGAGTTCTCGAGGAAATTTCAAACGAAATTGAGTACCCAGAAACTGCAGAGCTTTGTCACCAAGTCCCAACTCGCGCGTGACCCGTTTTTCGCGACGCAGCTTGTCAGATTTTATGCGTTGAACGATGATCTTCTTTCTGCACGCAAAATGTTCGACGTATTTCCTGACAGAAGCGTTTTCCTCTGGAACTCTGTTATTCGAGCTTATGCTAAAGCTCATCAGCTTAGCACGGCTATATCACTTTTCTCTCAGATGCTGAGTTCTAATACGAAACCCGATAACTTCACTTATGCGTGCTTAGCTCGTGGCTTTTCAGAGAATTTCGATACCGGGGGATTGAGACGTATCCATGGAATTGCAACTGTATCTGGTCTTGGATTTGATCAAATTTGCGGCAGTGCAATTGTTAAAGCTTATTCAAAAGCTGGCCTTATTGTTGAAGCAAGTAAGTTGTTTCTTTCAATACCAGAGCCAGATGTTGCTCTATGGAATGTTATGATTTCTGGATATGGATGCTGTGGATTTTGGGATGAAGGAATTAATTTGTTTAACTTAATGTTACATCGAGGAAATCAACCTGATTGTTATACAATGGTAGCCTTGATGGCTGGGTTGGTTGATCCTAGTTTATCACTCATTGCTTGGTCTGTTCATGGCTTTTGTTTGAAAATCAATTTAGATTCTCATTCTCACGTTGGTTGCGCTCTAGTGAGCATGTACTCGAGATGCAGGTGCATAGCTTCTGCTTGTAGTGTGTTTAGTACCATCTCTGAGCCTGATTTAGTTGCATGTTCTTCTTTGATAATGGGTTATTCGAAATGTGGAAATCACGAGGAGGCTTTGTATCTGTTTAGTGAGCTGAGAATGAGTGGTAAGAAGCCAGATTGTGTTCTTTTTGCGATTGTATTAGGGTCTTGTGCTGAGTTATCGAATTCGCTCTACGGAAAAGAAGTGCACGGTTATGTTATTCGACTAGGACTAGAACTGGATACAAAGGTTTGCTCTGCTCTTATGGACATGTACTCAAAATGTGGGTTTTTGGATTCCGCGATGAATCTTTTCGCAGTAATTCCAGAGAAAAACATTGTTTCTTTCAACTCTGTTATTTTGGGTCTTGGCTTGCACGGCTTTGCTTTCTCTGCGTTTGAAAAGTTCAGCGAGATGCTTGAGATGGGATTGAAACCCGATGAGGTCACTTTCTCTGCTCTTCTTTGTACATGTTGCCATTCTGGTCTTTTAAATAAAGGTCAAGAGATCTTCAAGAGAATGAAGAGTGAGTTTGGTGTTGAGCCGCGAACAGAGCATCATGTTTACATTGTAAAGCTAATGGGAATGGCTGGAATTTTGGAAGAAGCATTTGATTATGTAATGTCCTTAGGAAAACCTATTGATTCAGGGATTTGGGGAGCATTATTGTCATGCTGTGAAGTTCATGAGAACACTTATTTGGCAGAAGTTGTAGCAGAGAAGATATTGGAGAGTGAGGAAGAGAGAAGAAGTGTTTACAAAGTTATGCTCTCTAATGTATATGCAAGATACGGGAGATGGGATGAAGTAGAAAGGCTTAGGGATGGAATTTCAGAAAGCTTTGGAGGTAAATTGCCAGGCACTAGCTGGGTTTAACTAGGAGCAGACAGATCATTGCTTGATTGGGTCTGTTTTGATATAGATGAAAAAGTTTTAAGGATAAAGAAGATGCAGAGAAGCTCTTTGTGGTGTTCGAGAAACAGTTGGAAGATAAAAAGGAGATGAGGACGCCATTGTTAGCAAGAGGATGCATGTTTGAGTAGGAAGATGAGGTTAGCAAAACCCCTTTGAATGACATTTTGTAGTTCGATTATGTTAAGCTAGAGGAAAGTCTAGGGAACAAGAATCGGATCAGAGAAGTGTACGAGGGAAATTTCTAATGATACTGGCAGGGATATATAAATGGGTTGACTTCACTAGACCCTCTCTAGTATAGTTTCCCAAACTTCGATCATGGATGTATCTTTCGAGTTAACAAGTGTTCAGTAATAGAAAATGTTAAATTGAAATTTGATTGTCTTCACATAAACCAAAGATCATTATAAATATGTGTATGTATCTACACTTTCGAACGTGCATGAGAGACATTGTTACTACATTAAGGACAAAGATGATTCATTATTATAAGTATATAAACTATCAGACTTAATTCCATATGTGCATAAATTTTTGTTAATCAATCTATCTAATCGCAATTACAAAACGTGATTTCGGAAAATAGAACGCAATTTGACAAATTAATTGAATATGTGGAATTAAATAGAACGCAATTTGACAAAGCTTTCTCATTTTCGACAAGACACAAACTCTATTTCAGTGATTCGATGACCGTCAAAAGCGTTAGAAAACTAATTCAAAATTATAATCTCCTTGCCATCTCTTTGGGAAGTCTAGTTGTTATATCATATGCATATATCTAGAGTGGTTTTTCTCATCGGTTTGTAGCAGAATGAAACATAGTTTAGTTACTGGATTTTCCCTTTCTTCAATTCAATGTACAGTATGTAATATGTATATACATTTATGAAAGAAGATAGTTTTGAGCTAATGAACTCTCTATAGATTTGTCACTCGGATTAAACCGGGTCGGTCTGACATAATTTGAAGATATTCCAGTCTGATCGGTTTGGTTATGTTCGTACTTCTTACAAAAACATAAGTTGCGTTTAGGTAAATTACTAAATAGCTAGCGCCAAAATTTGCAATTCCTCTCGCTTAGGAAGACAAAAACAAACCATTAAATTTTGTTTTTTTTTTTTCTCTTATTCACAATTTCTAATATTGCTCTTTCATTCTTCTAAAAATCTCTCTCTTTCTAATTTAAAAAATCATAATTAGATTTATAAAGCATTAGCTTTCCCAGGACGGCGGAGAAACGACTATTCGATTTCACATTTACCTGGTAATATTTTCTGTCAAACTTTTAAGGATTATTGTGGTTTTGCTGAGAAAAGTGCGATAAATTATTTCAAAGAAACAAAATAAATCTTGGTGTACGTGAAATCCAGTTTGTTCTTTTTTGATCGAAATTACTTTTGCAGAAAAAATTTGGTCTCTCTATTTTGATTTGATCCCAGATTTATCCATACGTGATATCGTATAAAAAAAACAACTTATTCTGTAATTCTGGTGTTTTAGGAAGCTTTCTTGGAGAAAACGTAATTCGAAAAAGGCTACATTTTAATTGCGTGGTATTATGATTTCACAGGACAAAACTTGATACATACGTTACTTTTGATTATATACGTTTGAAAATCATACTAAAACATATGTGATTTTCGCTATTTGCAGGACGTTTTATGGATCTTGTTGGTTCTCGTTGTATTCGATAAGGTTCAAATTAATGCAGAAGCAAGAACAAGCATCGTGAGAATTTAATTTGTTCATATTTCTTGGAAATGGAGCGAGCAAAACCTGGTAAGATTTGTTTGAATTGATGCTCAATGGAAATTTAATTAAATCACTGGAAAATATTATTTTTCGTCTTTGAAAATTGTTTATGTAAGGTTTTGTTAGTTGTCTTGTTATCTATGCAGAAGTGGAGAAGAAAGTGTCAAAACTTATAAAGTTCATCCAAAACAAGAACAAGATTCCAAAGGATTCAAAGAGAGAGCTTCTAGCAATTGTTAACGATCTTCAAGAGCAGTATCAATCTCTTTATTCTACAATTGATGCTTTTCAACAAGATTTGGATCCGAAAAGCGGTGGCAGGAGAAAAGGGAAGTCGCGTGTTGCTTCGTCGAGTTCGGATTTGGAATATTACTCTTCGGAGGAAATAGAGAATCTTATTGAGGAAGGAAGTGAAGTTGATGAGCTTAAAAGCAAGCTTGAAGCATTGAGGAACGAGGCTGAAGAGAAAGAGCGGGAATTGACTTGGCGTGTGAATGAGCTAGAACGAGAGCTAGGTGACGCGAAAGCTGAGTGTGATCGGAAGGGAGATCTAGAAGAAGAGATTGCGATGAAAGCTAGTGAAAGTAAGCAACTAGGAGAGAAGAACAAAGGGCTTAGGTCTCAGATCTCTGGTTTGGAATTGGTTTTGAAAGAGAAAGGAGATGAAATATCAACGCTTGTGAACAAGTTTGGGAACAGTGAACTAGGTTTAACATCCAGGATCGAAGATTTGAAGTGCCAGTTGAGAAATTTGGAGCAGGAGATTGGTTTCCTTCGTGCACGAAACGCGGAATTAGCTGGAAGTTTTGAAGTTAAGAGAGCAGAGGATAAAGAACGTGTTGAGAGCTTGACGGATCAGGTAAATGGTATGAAACATGAGCTTGAATCATTGCGGAACCAGAGAGATGAATTCGAGTCAGAGTTGGAGAAGAAAGATGAAGAAGTTACAGAGACAAAGATGCAGTTGAAGAGTCTGAAAGAAGAAACAGAGGAACAGAGGAACAAAATGAATGAAGAGATTGATCATCTTAGAGGAGAAAATCAGAAGCTACATACGAGAATCGCAGAGCTCGATTCATTACATATGGAGATAGAGACGAAGAACGCTGATGAAGTCGAAGATGAAAGCAAGAAACTGAACATTCAAGTTTCTGATCAGAAGAAATTGGTCAAGGAACATGAAGATATGATTCGCAGGTTATCGGCGAAAAGCAAGGATCAGCAGAGACTTCTCAAAGAACAAAAAGACACTATTGACAAGTTCTCTGAGGATCTCAAGCAATCGAAACGTAGGTCATTTGGTTCGAGCCGGGATTCGAAAGTGAATCCAAATGCCCTAGAGAGGAAAATGGAAGAATTAGCTGAAGATTTCCGGATGAAGATAGAAGATCATATTAGGATACTATACAGGAGGATCCATGTAGCTGAACAGATACACTTAGAGAGCAAGAACGACTATATCAAAACACGAGACATAGCTCAAGAAAACAGAGAAAATAGAGAAAGTTTGATCTTTTTCGAAACCCATTTCAAGAAAATCAAAGACGTTTGGGAAAAAGGGTACGCGAGATCGATGAAGAAGCTAGAAGAAGCAGAGGAACACACGAACAGAGTTGCTAGATTAGCAAAAGAGATCGATTCGGCGAGGCTTTGGGTGCGTGAGAAGAACAGCGAGTTAGAGACGCTCGCCGCAAAGCTAGAATGCAGAGAAGCTCAAGAATCTTTGTTGAAGGAGAAGTTATCTAAGCTAGAGAGGAAGCTTGCGGAAGAAGGAACACAGAAATTGAGTCTAGCAAAGGCTCTGAGCAAATTTGAAGGGAGAATCAAAGAGCTTGAGATCAAAGTGAAGGGACGAGAAGTTGAATTGTTGAGCTTAGGGGAAGAGAAGAGAGAAGCCATAAGACAACTCTGTATTCTTGTGGATTATCAACGAAATCGATACGATGGACTCAAGAAATCAATCTTAAAGGTTTCTTTAAAAACCTAATTTTTTTTTAACCTAACTCTTTTGGAATTTGTTTTTTTTTACACAAAATGTTTGTTTATATAATTTCATTTGTTGTATTTATTTGCGTTAGAATCATCTACCCATCTTGCAAAATATGAAATATATTTATTGTAAGATCGTGGATCCATATTTTTGTAAAATGTTTATGTTGATACTTTTTTATTTGAGAAAAAAATGTTTATGTTGATACTTGTTTGACCATAAATAAGACATGCAGAAGTTTTTGTTATTATTGAAATTACTAAAATCTCAATCTTAAAAATAAAAGAAAGTCTTTTGAAAAACCACAAAAGTGATAACAAATAGGACGAGTAAAAAAAAACACTTATAACAGAATTTTTAAAATTGAAAATAGTAAGAGTGAAAGCAATAAAAAAAAAAAAGAATATGGTTCAAAGGGAAGTCAGATGAGATTAAAAAACTGGAAAATGTAAATTCAAGAAACAGAAGAGAAGAAGAAAACAAAATGACAAACTAAAGAACACAAGAAAGAGAGTCCAACATAGATAGAGGTCAGCATGGGTGTATGATAGACGCTGATTTGTCAATTGGTGGCATGAAGCGCTTAATATCAAGAAGGAAAACATATTCAGAAAATGGTCAGAATCAAATTCATTTGTGTAGTTTTATCTAGAAAAAAAACCGTAAGGTTTTCTATTAGATTTTTATGTTTATTTGGATCATTGTTTTGACTATAATTTATAAAAACGATAACGTTTCTCCTAGTGTTTATGTTACTATGTAGATAGTTGTTTGACCATTTGTGAATATTCTTCTAGTGTGTATAAATTTTCCCCAAAAAAAATTATTTGTGTTTGTTTTTTTATCTAGAAAATCGAATAAGCTAGATTGTTATACTATTTCTTACAAAAGTCATAAGTTTGACTATTTTGACAAAAACTTTGAAGAATGAAAAAAAATAGAGTCAGTGGCAAAAACGTAAAAAACTCAAAAGCGGAAGGGCTTTTGTAGCCAAAGTCTAAACTGAACCACTTTTCTTCTCTCTTTCTTTGGTCGCTTCGAATTGAGTTTTATTTCTGTCTGATTTTTTTCGTTTATGTCACCGACTCATCGGAGAGCTAACTCTTTTGCCAGGTAATATCTCCGATAAATGATTGAGATTGTTTCGATTGCTAACTCTTCGATCGGTATATAGTTTCTGATTATGAACCGAACTAGGAGGGATTGATGATTTGGATTTTTTTTGTCTTAGAGGTTATAGGCTAAATCAGAGGTATGTTCTTGATGAGATTTCTGTGATTTTGCTATTGACCAATGGTGTGTTTTCTTTTGTTTTAAGAATTGAAGCTTGAGATTCAGTAATCAAATTTCTTACATTTCACAACTGTTTTATCCAATTGCTTCTGCACTTGAATCTTTTGTTAGCCTTTGCTTATAATCTTTCCATCTTACAGGCAAAGCCATTAAATCTCGGTTCGGATCGCTCGTGCAGCTTCAAAAACAGAAAGAAAGGTAAGGCAAACTCAAAAACTAGTCTCATTGCATTTAGCATCTTCGTTTCAAAATGCTAGTTTTTACTTGGTACCTAATTACATTTTTGGGTAAAGATATCTTCCTCTATTATTGTTATATCAACTTCTGCATAATAGTAGAGACATAAAAGAAAGAAACAACTCATCTGATGGATATTGATAGCTGTCTTTTTTTATTATCATTTCTATGTTCCTTTCTGGTTCCCATTCCCTAAAAGTTGCTCCGGTGGCTCCACATTCTCTTAACTAGGACCAAATCATTTATTAATTGAGTGTTAGTACCGTCATTAACATAAAAATATAGTTATTGCGATTTTCGTATATTTTTCCTATCAAATTCGGCCCATTGCTATTATTGATTAGCACTTTTTTGATATTTAAGTTTGTAATCAGTAAAATAAATCACATTGGTATTGATCTCTTTACTGATGTGAAAATAGATTTGAGATTGTGTCATTGGTGGTGGAAGAGTATCTCTGCTTGGATTGTTTTTAGGATATGTTTCTTCTTTAGTTTCTTACCTCAAACAGGATTTGTTTATTTTTATTACCAGAGGATGAACGCATCTGTCTTAAACGGATCACACCTATATGGCATAAAATATTACTTCTAGATTTAAATATTGTAGTTCCATTCTCTATTTGTTTGGTCATGTCAGGCTCCAATTGAATCATCTACTTCTTTATTTCATTTCTGTTACCATCCAATTCAAAATCAGCCCAATATTAATATTAGTTTACTAATTTTAGTTTTGACATTTTCCTAAACATGAAAATGATGGTATCTTTTTTTTATTGCCATTTGTTTTTAACAAGTTAGAGTTTCTGCTCACATGTCTTCTCTGTGAAATTGTGCAAAATAAAGATTGTGACTTGATGGAGTTCCAGAGGTTGCGGAGCTGACTTTTCGGTTCCAAATCTCAAAACTTTTTTGAAGTGCATTTGATTTATTGAAGAGACTGAAGAAGAAATGAGGAAGCATATTATTAGAGACTCCTTGAAATCTTTCTTTGAGCCTCATCTTCATCCTGATAATGGTGAATTGCTCAAAGGCACAAAAACTGGTAATTTTCTCTGTGCACTTGTTTGTTTACTATTAGTTTTCTCTACACTTCACTCCTGGATTTTGTGTGTTTTTGGCTTTGGACTTGTTTAAGATGAAGAAAATGTTTTGATCGACAATGCAGAAATAGATGAAAAAGTGAAGAAAATCTTGGGAATTGTTGAGAGTGGAGATATTGAGGAAGATGAATCCAAAAGAGTAGTGGTTGCAGAGCTGGTGAAGGAATTCTACAAAGAGTATGAGTCGTTGTATCGCCAATACGATGATCTTACGGGAGAGATCAGGAGAAAAGTTCATGGGAAAGGAGAGAAGGAGAGCTCTTCTTCGTCGAGCTCAGACTCGGATTCAGATCAGAAGAGCAAGAGAAACGGGCGGGTTGAGAATGACACAGAGTCGGTAAAGAAACAGATCGAAGCTGCAAATCTTGAAATTGCTGATCTGAAGAGGAAGTTAGCAATAACCTCTGAAGATAAAGAAGCTGTAGAGTCAGAGCACCAAGAAACTTTGAAGAAGTTGAAGGAATCAAAAGAGATCTTTGGGAATTTGAGACTTGAAACTGAGAAGATAGCCACTGAGAACAGAGAACTAAATCAGAAACTGGAAGTTGCTGGTGATAGGGAATCCGATTTGAATCAGAAGCTAGAAGATGTGAAGAAAGAGAAAGATGGATTGGAAGCAGAGTTTGAGAAGAAGTCTCAAGAAGTTTCTGAGTATGTGAATGAGATGGCGAATAAGGCGAAAGATCACGAGAACACACTGGAAGAAAATAACCGTCTTCAGGCGCAAAAGAACGAAACCGAAGCAGAACTCGAGAGAGAGAAGCAAGAGAAACCAGCGTTACTGAATCAAATCAACGATGTGCAGAGAGCGTTGTTAGAGCAAGAAGCTGCGTACAATACGCTGAGCCAAGAACACAAACAGATCAA
>OVAY01002409.1:2925-18079 GCA_900406395.1 Kernera saxatilis | reverse complement strand
CTTTTAAAATCCACAAACTCTACACAAATCCATCTCCCAATAACCCCCAAACTTTACAAAAGTTTCTAAATCCGCATAGAAACCGGTTTAATATTTAAATCTTAACTCGGTTTAGCTGTGGTTATCGTGATTTATGTAAACCAAATCTCAATCGAGATCCTCAGTGGAAAAAAAAACCCCAAATCGTAGAACCGATCGTCCATTGGAGCCGTTGAAGCGAAAACCAAACAATAACACCAGAGAGATAATCCTTGTGAGAACCGAAATCTGAATCTCGATTACATCAAAGGCAAAACGAGAACCCAGACGATTGCCTTCTTCATCGCCTTTGCTTTTCATTTTGGTAAGATTGGGTTTGTTTTTTCTCCCACCCGCTTTCTATTTTGTACTTACTTAGATCGTTAATTGATCTTCATCCCTCAGTGATTTGATTTTACGAATTGGGTTTTTGTAATTGCTAATCTTTTAGGGAAAATTTGTCGACTTTGTGGTTTAATTGAGTAGTTTTTTCGCAAGTGACTATGGTGATTGAATCGATTGGGCGTATCTCGAGATTCACTGTTTTGGGTTTGTTTGCTTTATCGGTGAAGCGATTGAGAGGTGGTTGTGTCGATCTAACGAAGTGAAAAGCAACTAATTTGTATTTTTTTTTTATCAATTGGGCTGAATTATTCTCAATGGTTGAATGTTGATCTCCTTGTTGTAGACACTATACTTAAGAGGTTAACTTGTGTCTTCTTTAATCCCATTCTGGATATCTCTAAGGCTATGTGAATGTTTTTGGCTTTTGTTATATATATAGCATATCTCTCATTGATCAAGTAGAATCCTTGTACTGTTCTGATAAACTGCATTTTTTCGGTTTTTATATGGATCTAATGTAGGGAATAATTGTAGTTAGTGAACTTCAGAGATGGCTCCGGTTGGTCCTCGATCCGGTGATGCGATCTTCTCCAGCATTGATCGCGTGGTAAGTTCAGATTTTTAAGAATCTATTTTTCATTGCGGTTTGCAATCTATTTCCTAGGATAAGCCTATTTCTATGTATGCTTCACTGCTGTTGGATTGTGTTGTAAATTTGTAAGGATTTGAGAAGTAAACTTGAAGCTAGTTCCGGATCCTTGATTCGATTTTATTATGGATACACTGTTTGATCTCTTGGAATCTGATAATTTGTAGAATGCGGAGTTGTTCACATTGACGTATGGTGCAATTGTGCGTCAATTGCTTACTGACCTCGAAGAAGTCGAGGAAGTCAACAAACAGCTTGATCAAATGTATTCTTCTTCTACACGTTCTGTAGCTCTCTTCCATGGCATTTTCGATTTGATCACTGGCTTTTATTTTGGTCTTGTTTCCCTTGAAAGTTTGTATTTTTTTCATTCTTGCGTTTGAAGTTTTTCTGCACTATGTCTCTAATTCCTTTTAATTCTATGGCATAGAGGGAACGAATAAAGCATTAGACTTTCAGGAACATGCCGATGAGTATTTGATTATTTACAACTGTGAACCTCTTTATCCCTAGCTTTCTGTTTATTCTGCAGGGGATACAACATTGGAATCCGACTTATCGATGAGTTTCTAGCCAAATCTGGTGTTTCCAGATGCGTTGATTTCAAGGAAACTGCTGAAATGATTGCCAAGGTTTGCCATTTCCATTTACTTTCTTGTTTAGTATCGCAATTATTCAGTTTTGAAATGTCCCGGGCATCAAAGAACGAGAGACTACACTGGGAGTTATCTGAATTTTCATTCTGCTTGGCACTATATATACACCTTGTATATCAAACTAGAGTCCCGGCTTAAAAACATTTCAATGTCAAGTAGATATCTTGTTTGATTTTAATCATATTTAGAAGCAGTAACAGGCTTTGCGTTTATTACACAGGTGGGTTTCAAGATGTTCTTGGGGGTCACTGCATCAGTGTCAAGCTGGGACGCAGATGGGACTTGCTGCAATATAATCTTGGAGGACAACCCGCTCGTTGATTTCGTGGAGCTTCCCGATACTTGCCAAGGTCTTTACTACTGCAATGTCTTGAGTGGAGTCATTAGAGGAGCTTTGGAAATGGTCCGTCTCTACTCTCCTTTTCCTTTTCAACTTCTTTGGTTACACACAAACAATTAAGAAACTTGTCTTACTCTCCATTATCAAGTGCAGAACTTGTTGGGCTTGGTGTTTATGTTCTTTATTTGTTTCTGAACAATGATTAGGTCTCAATGAAGACAGAAGTGACGTGGACGCGTGATGTTCTTCGAGGGGATGATGCTTATGAGTTGCAGGTGAAGTTACTGAAGCAAGTCGCTGAGGAGTATCCTTACAAGGATGATGAATAAAAAAAATGTCATTCTCTTTATCTTTCCTCTTCCACAGAGAGAAACTAATTACTATTTGTAGTCTCTTTGCGTTATTAGCTTTATCTTTCTTTTTTTTTCCCGGAGACAAACTATAAGCTATGAAACTAGATACTGCTTTATGTTTGGTACAAACCGTTTAATCCATTTCATAATAAATCATTCGAATTCCCTTGTTAAAGTGATACTCGATATACTGTTTAACTTGTCTTCCAAAAAGAAGTTCGATCCGAAAGATCTACCAAAGAGAAACATGATTCGTAGTTTTCTCATCGGGATCTCTAGTGTCAAAGTTATGAACATCTCTTCGCAAACTCTTGATGATCTAAGTTGTGTTTTGTGTTTACGCTTTCCTCGCGTAATCTATTAAGTAGCTCATGTTTGTATAATCTATTAAGTAGCTCAGGTTTGGGAACTATGTTAAGGTAGTTTGCTTGATGATCACCATCTTATCTTCTTACAACCTTGTTGCATGTTGTGTCTTAAGAAGTCATTTTTCTTGTCTCTCTGTATTAGCAATGGTGAGGAGATATTGCTTTGGTGGATTTTAAACTCATGTCAGCCCTTTTGCTTTTGTTTTCTACTTCAACAATGGAAAAAACGTGGCATTTGGAGCACGAGATATCGAAGCTAAAGAGGCAGAGAGGCTCGAGGAACAAAGAAAGGCAGAGAAGTTAGAAGAGCTGAGAAAAGAAGAAACAAGGGAAGAGAAGAAAACAGATTCACCGGAGAAGAAGGAAGTGTCACTCTCGTCTCTCGCTCTCGTCACTTTCGCTCTGTCTCTCTCGCTCTTGTCTCTCTCTCTCTCTTGTCTCTCTCGCTCGTCTCTCGCTCTCGCCTCGTCTCTCGCTCTCTCTGTCTCTCTCTCTCGCCGTCTCTCTCTCGCCGTCTCTCTCTCGCCCACTCTCTCTCTCTCTCTCTCTCGCTCGCTCGCTCTCTCGTCTCGTCTCTCTCTCTCGCCCACTCTCTCTCTCTCTCTCTCTCTCGCTCTCTCGCTCTCGGCTCTCTCTCTCGCTCTCGGCTCACTCTCTCACTCTCTCGCTCTCGGCTCACTCTCTCACTCTCTCTTGCTCGCTCTCGGCTCTCTCTCGCTCGCTCGTGTGGATTTCTAAGGTTCGAGGTGTGTTTCTTTGATTTGATTTTATTTCATAATTATGCAATTTAACAGTTATGTTTTTTTAAACTAAGTCCAAGTTTCTTTGATTTGATTTGATTTGATTTCATAATTATACAATTTCACACTTATACCCATATTTTAAACTTGTCCGATATCACATAGTGTTTTGAGTTGTGACTTTCTTTTGGCTAAATTTTGGTGTCACACATTCATCTAGTCCGACAATATAAGCATGCATACATGTATCCTACTCATTCATCTATACATACATCTACATCCTATACATACTCATACATACATTTATACATATACATCCTATAAATACATCTATACATCCACAACCTACAAGCTACTTACATCTATATACACAACCTACAAGCTACATGATCTGTCTAAGCATGTACATCCACATCCTACACATACTATACACACATTTATACATGTAAACACCCTATAGATACATATAAAATCATTATATACACGACCTAAACACCTACATATCATTAATACATCTATCTCTATACATGCATCTAAATTAAATCAACACAAAAGCCAAAAGAAACAAACCTGATGGAAACGATATCCCAATCGAGATGAGCCACATCTCCCAATATAGCTTATTTGTTGAGGCAAAAGTTGACAAGAAGAAGTCAACGATGATTACCTATCAACCAGTTATCGAGGAGCATCAAAAGGTTCAGATAAGTTAGTTAGGGAAAGAAGAAGAAAAGACAAACTTACTTGAATTAAGTGATCTGTTGGTAGGTTCAGTGGCGAAAGCAAAGAGCCCCAAGAGTATCCAGAGGAGCTAGCAAAACAGAGGAGATGATGGTTATATTGAACAGAGGAGATGATACAGAGGGGACGAAACAGCGATTTTGATCATCAATATCAATACTTCTTTAAAGGTTACACATACATACGAGGTCTATATTGAACGGACCCAAACAAAATCCGAGAAGCTCTAGTTCTGAATTTCTGATTTTCAAGTTAGATGAATATACAGAATTCTCAAAGCGTATACGAAACTAAACACAACGATCAACGAGAGAAACCTAAAATTCCGAGATCNAAACTAAACACAACGATCAACGAGAGAAACCTAAAATTCCGAGATCAAACACAACGATGCAAATCTACTTGTAAAGCAAAGAAATTACAAATTTGCAGAAATTAAATGAAATTGAGTAAAGAAGGAAACGTAACCTGGAAACAGAGATCACTACGTAAACTTGGAAAGCAAGGAGATCCAGCAAAACCCTAATTCTATACTCGTCCCATCTTCTTTACACGGCGACGCAATTTTCGTCAGAGATTGTGAATCAAACTTCGATTATCGTGTTCCTACAAGAATCTGAAAACATAAAATCCAAAATTTCAGAAACAAAAGTAGAGAGACAAATTAGAGAAACTAAACACAACGATCAACACAAAAACTACTTTCAAATGCGTTCGAGAGAAAACCTAAAACTCCGAGATCAAACACAACGATGCAAATCTACTTGCAAATAAATTTGCAGATGAAACAGAAATTAAATGAAATTAAGTAAAGAAGGAAACGTAACCTGGAAACAGAGACTACGTAAACTTGGAAAGCAAGGAGATCCAGCAAAACCCTAATTTGTGTAGACTAAGAAGAGTAAAAGAAGAAATTTTTGAATAACCAAAACTAAAGAACTCTGCATTTATTTATATAAAGAGCTGATCATGATGTATATAACGGATACTTTTTGATTTTTTTTTTTTTAAATTTTGCTTTTTGCATGTTTGTTTTTAACCGTTGTAGAATTATAACTAACGGCTATATCATGAGAGTGTTACAGAGTTGCGATTTCTTTACAACGAAGTAACGAACAAACAATATAGTGACATCTGGCAAACTTTGTGCTTGTCACCGTTGTATTTTTTTTGTTTTGTAATTAATTACCATAATATCAATTGCATTTTCAAAATATTTCATTATAGAAGTATTCTAGTTTGAGTAATTCCATAAAATACCACACTTTTAAGTTTGTGTTCCAAAAATACCATAACAATTTTATTTTTCCATAAATACCACCATTAGTTTATTGTTTCCAAAAATATCACAAAACTAAAACTAATTTTTAAGAGTTTATAATTTAATTTTTTTGGTTTGGATTCACTAATTTAGGTTTAGGGTATAGTTTTGAGGGGTTAGAGTTTAGTTTTGAAAGTTTAGGATTTAGTTTTGAGGGTTTAAGATTAATTTTAAGTTTTGTGGTATTTTTGAAAATTAAAACTTAGAGATGTATTTTTGGAAAAATAAACTTGTTGTGGTATTTTTGGAACACAAACTTAAAAATGTGGTATTTTTGAGAATTGTCATTCTAGTTTTTGTAAGAGAAGGCACAAATATTGAGACAATGAGGAGTTTCGTGACTTGATAACTTTGTGTCCAAATTTTTTCTTTTACTAATAATATTTTGTTTGATTTTCGATTGGTTTATCAAAATTAAACACTATTGTATAATTATAAAAATATTTATCCTGCCTTTTTAGCTAAGGATTGAGAATTTTAGATGGGTTGGAAAGTAAAGGTAAGAGTCGGAAACAAACAATTTGATTAATGAAATATTATTTGAAGTATTTTCGATAAAAAAAAAGTAGGAGAATATGGGAAAAATCTAAAATTACTATCTAAATTAGTAAAATTAAAATTACTATCTTATTAGATTTCTTATATATTAATGTACTTCATTCCAAATCAATGACAAAAATTAGGGCTGGGCAAAATATATGAACCCGAAATCCGAGTCCGATCTGAAAAACATGATCTTGAACGGGTTCAACTCTTAAGAAATATCCGAATTGATCTTAGGGGTTGGGTACTTTAGATTTCGAGTAATACTCGATTCGATCTGAGCCTGAATCGGTACCAAAAAAACCCGAAACTAACTAAATCCATTAATCCTCTTTTACCTACTTTCAGGTAATTTAGATATTTTCAAGTAGTTTGAGTATTTTTTTTACCGGGTTTTTGGGTAATTCGGATTTTTTCGAGTAATTTCAGATATTTTTGTGTTGTTTGGATTGGTATTTTATCAGATTTTCGGGTAATTCGGATATTTTTGAATAGTGTTGGATAGTTTATTTCCGGATAATTTCGGGTATCAAGTAATACCGAAAGTACCAAACCGAATCCGAGCCAAAACTTAAAAATATTCGAATGAAGCTTATATAAGCTTAAACTCGAAAATCCAAAAAAATCCGATCCAAATCCAAACGGTACCTAAACACCCAGGCCCAAAAAATCGTACGAAAAAAAAAAGAGAACTACAATCCCCTACTTAAAATGAAGTTGTTTAATCGTAGAGAACCGTGTTGATAGAAGTGAATCAAACTAAACCAAATTGAACCGAAACCGGTTTCAGATACGTAAGACACAAAAATCGAGACTTTTCATCGAGAGAAACCCTGAACTGAAGCCGAGAGAAATCAGCAAGTGGAGTGGGAAGTGGTGGGGAAGAAGAAGATACGATCATTCTATAGAAGCCATTACTCGATCTCGCTTCAATTTGATCTATCTCTTTCGTGCTAATTCGCTAATTTGTAGGTACTAATTCGATTCCTTTGATTATATTAAAGTCTCTTTCAGATCTATGTGCTTCATCCGAAAATGTTTTGAGGACTTCTTTTTTTTTCTTTCGATTCGATGTTTGCTTCGGCAGACTAGATGGATGAAGACGGAGAGAAACGTGTCCGTGCAAAACGATCGAGTGATAGAATATGTGAAGTAGATTGGCTGAGAAACTTGCCAGATTGCTTGCTATTTCAGATTCTCTTGAATCTCCCCACGAAGGATGTTGTTAAATCCAGTGTGTTATCCAGGAGATGGAGGAATCTCTGGAAACTCGTGCCTGGGCTTGACTTGAAGTCTCGTAATTTCCCGGATTACGACGCTTTTGAGAGTTTCGTGGATGGGTTTCTGGGTTTTGACAGCGAGTCTTGCATACAGAATTTCAAGCTGAAGTTTGATTGGAAAGAGGATGATGAGCCTGATGTTGATCATTTCATCTTATGGATCAACACTGTTGTTGAGCGGAAAGTTCAGTATCTCCATGTTTTGGACAAAACTTGGAGTGGGGAAGATGAAGTGGAGATACCCGCAACGGTTTACGAGTGTCAGAGCTTGGTCTCCTTAAAGCTCTGTGATTCAATCTTGGCTAATCCCAAGTCTGTTTCTTTACCCTGTGTCAAAGTTATCGATCTATATATGGTTCAGTTTGCCGGCGATTCGGCTTTCGAAATGCTGATCTCAGGCTGCCCTGTTCTCGAAAGCTTAAGGTTATGCAGGAGTGCCTGTGACAATGTAGAAGTTTTACGCGTGTGCTCTCAGTCTCTGTTGAGCTTCACTCTTATGGGCCACTGTGACGACGATATGGAGGAAGATCAAGTAGTTGCAATTGATGCTCCCAAGCTTGAGTATCTCAAGCTTGGTGATTACGAAAGTTCAAGTTTAATTATAAACAATTCGAATTCCCTTGTTAAGGTGATACTCGATATACTGTTTAACTTGTCTTCCATAAATAGGTTCGATCCGAATGATCTACCAAAGAGAAACATGATTCGTAGTTTTCTCATCGGGATCTCTAGTGTCAAAGTTATGAACATCTCTTCGCAGACTCTTGAGGTAGCCTATGTTCATTTTCTATATTAATGCTTGTTTATCATATCAGTCACTATATAACCTATCATATACGTTATATATATCACCTCTCTACTCTGATACGTTTTCATTTGCAGGTCATCTATGATTACTCGAGATGTGAAGGACTACCCTTATTTCGTAACCTATCTTCCTTGCATGTTGACTTCTTCGACTACAGGTGGGAAATGTTGCCAATCTTTCTTGAGAGCTGCCGGAATCTAAAATCTCTCACCTTGGTTAGGATTGTTTACTGAAAACCATAAACTTTCATTTCGTATTAATGGAGATGGTGAGAGTAATGTATCACATACTCATCTTGTTTCGTCCTACTTGCAGGGATTTAGTATACGTCCAGGGGAAGAGGGAGTTAGTATTTTACCTGGACCGTGGCGGCTCCTAACATCTCTCGAGTATGTTAGGATTGTTAAGCCGATGGGAGAGGAGGCGACGGAGGAGATGAAAGTAGCGAGTTACTTTCTAGAGAACTCAACAATACTCAAGAAATTTACTTTACGTTTGGGTCAATTCAGAAACCATGAAGAATCTGTCATGCTCAAGAAACTCCTTACCATTCCAAGACTTTCTACCTCATGCCAAGTTGTCGTTCTCTGATCCTCATAGTCGTCAACGATGGACACATTCAAGGTTGTCTTTTGAGTACTTTGTTAATGTGAACTCTAGGTTTCTTCTTCGTTTTACATGATTGTCGTAGCTTGTGAGAGAATCATATGTTTACTACTTTGTCAAGAATGATTGTTAAATTGTTAAATGCTTTTCTTCTTTTATCTTGCGGCTTGGTTTATATTAATAGTACAGAGACTTGGAATATGAAAATAATGGGTACAGAAACGAAAGACATTGTAAATTTGGTGATTAGAGTGTGAAAAAAAGACTTGAAGAAGCTTGCACGGCATAAACCCAACAAAGCCCTTTGTGATATTTATCTGAGGCCCTAAATTGACGAGGCCATAGACATTCGATTATTCGGTTTAGTTCGGTTCAGTT
Organism: Kernera saxatilis; assembly: GCA_900406395.1. NCBI lineage: Eukaryota > Viridiplantae > Streptophyta > Magnoliopsida > Brassicales > Brassicaceae > Kernera > Kernera saxatilis. The sequence continues at coordinate 8,933 of OVAY01002409.1, read as the reverse complement.
CTGATTTTTGAATTTTGGAAAAAATGTATCAAATAATGCCAAATTATATTTTGGTTTGATTCGGTTTAGTTCAGGTTTGATATCGGTTCAAGTTTAGTTTGGTTTTGGGCACAACATTATAGTTTAAATAAAATAATTAGATAATTTTTTTTACATTATAGATTTTAAATAAATTTCGGTTAATTTGACTACTTCAATTCGATTTTCTTAAATTTGGAGTTATAGTTCGAGTTTGGTTTGGATAATTTGGCATACAAGTTTTTACACCTTTCAAGTTATTTTAAAATTCAGGTCAATTGTCTTATAAACATTACTTGTAAAGTAATGCAGAATATCACTTTATCCATCCATAGCAGCTTTCATATGGTACGTCCAAAAATACAATTCTTCGTTGTCTAAGATGACACAGGGCTTCGTGTGGGAGAAAAGCGGCAACACAGTGAATGTGCAATGACCACCTATAACGGGGAAATGCACCTCGTCCACATCCAAGTCAAATCGCCGGATAACAAACATTCTCGCAAACTCCACAAAGTATTATATAATTAGATAATTTATAACAACACAACTTTAAAACATCATTGTCTTAAAATTCATGTCGATTAATTTTGCTTCGAATCGATTCAATTTTTTCTCACCTCTACTATTAGTTTTGAGTCTTTTGACTGTTCAATATGGACATAATAAGAAAAAAACATCTCAATTGGAAACGACGTCGTGTAGCCAATGCCCATCGAAAAAAGTTGTGTTGATAGGAAAATAGGAGTGAGTATTTGAATCAAACTAAACTGAATTGATGCCATGGGTTTCTTTCATTGTCGTGCTTAGGTTCGTACAGAATTAGAACGAGTTTAAAAAATATAGTTCTTAAAATTATAAAATAACTACAATATTGCTTTGGGATAAATAATAATTTTAATATTTGGGTATTTTTCACACATGTTTTTTAAAGACATGACCTTAATTAGTTAAAAAAAAATTGATTAAAAAATATAGGTATCAATGCAAATGCACTTATATCACTCATTCTAAGCCGAGCCTGGTTATATTTATATACATACACAATTTTTTGATAAAACGATAAAAAAAAAAACTTGGGTTATCAAATAAAACAAAAATTAGTTTGATTTTACTGTTGGTTTGTTGAGTTTTTACGGTATGTAGTAATACAGATGAATATTGTGTTTTGGGTATAAATATACTATTCATAGGATAATTTTTTTTTCCTGGTCTACCGCAAAATGGTACAAATTTGTAAATGGTGAAAAAAATTTGGACCAACCATTCACATTTCACATACGACACCTCTTTTGAGCTAATCCATATAGATTTATTTTAATTATTGATGATTTTGTGTATAATACATTGTAAATACTCTTTTATTTTTATTTGATAAATTTTTTTTCCGGGTTCACATGAAACATTTATGGAGGAGATTCATTAAACCAAAAAAAGTGGTTTTTGAGTTTTGATTTCTTTTCATATTACAAAATCGAAATCTGCAGGAGAAGAAACACGATTAAATTAAAAAAATCTGCAGGAGAAGAAACACGATTAAATGAAAAAATCTGCTAATCCTCCCAAATAGGGAAGCGTGCCATTGTCTTCTCAAAATCTGAATCTTCCATACTTATCGATCACGTCATCTCCTTTGTCTTCTACCTAACTCGGTGCCCACGAAACCAAACCAACCTTCCTCTTCTTAAACCAATCCACACCTTAAAGCTTCCTCCTCTCCGAATCTCACTCCACCGCAAAAAAAATGGCGACGAATCCACTCAAATCCGACGCAATCATGGACTTGATGAAGGAGCATCTCTCCACCGACGCTGGTAAAGAGCTCACGGAGAAGATCGGTCTCGTTTATCAGATCAACGTCGCTCCCAAGGTCCCATTCTTAGAACTCCTTCTTCTTCCTCTTTTGTCTTTCTGTTAATTTTTGCCCCCTTTTTCGAATTTTCAGAAATTAGGGTTTGAAGAGGTTACTTACATCGTCGATCTGAAGAAAGGCGAAGTCACCAAAGGTTAGCTCTTTGGGAATTATCTCAATTGGGAATTCAAAAAAGAGAATCTGAAAATTTTGGTTTTAGACAAAAGTGAGGATTAGGAGAAAAGGACAAGACTTTGTATTAGATTCCTTAAAATCAATCGACTGTTCTTTATTTTATTTTTTTCTTGAAAATTATTAGGAAAGTATGAAGGAGGGAAAGTGGATGCTACTTTTTCTTTCAAGGATGATGATTTTGTCAAAGTTGCTACTGGGAAGATGAATCCTCAGATTGCTTTCATTAGGTTTGTTCATTTCCTCTGAATCCTTCAATTTGTCATTTCCTAAGCATTATTACAAGTATGTATGTTTAGCAGTTTTGTCTTGTGTCTAAACCATAATCCACCATTGCTGACAACAAACCTCAAGCTTCCTCCAAACTTTCCTTTTTGATCCAAACAATTTCACCTTGATGGAAACTTTGCTTTTCTTACTTTTGAAGCCCACAAGCTTTTGTGTGACTTCGGTTTGGTCCAAGAAGTTGATCTCTGAGTCCTGTGAATGTTGAATGTTGATCTCTGACTCATGTGAATGTTGAACGTTGCTCTCTGAGTCCTGTGAATGTTGAATGATGATGCAGGGGTGCGATGAAGATCAAGGGTAGTCTCAGTGCTGCGCAGAAATTCACCCCGGACATCTTCCCAAAGCCTTCAAAGTTGTGAACAACAAAAAGAGTGGTATTGCAAACCCTTAGACTCAGGCTCAATTTATGTCTTTCAAAGGGTTGGCTTTTTTAGTAGAGACGTGGATTTATTTAAAAGCAATGTTAAAGAACTAGTCACTAAGAATAAAATTCTCTTCAAGTATCTTTGTATCCTCGTTTGATCTTTTGAAATTGGTGTTTGGGTTTAATAATATGGATCTTTCTCTTTTTGAAGATCTTCAATACTGTGAAAATTTATCCAAATCTGCAAGTGTGTATCAATGCCTTTATTTCCTATAAGTGAAGAAATCAACAAAATCATACATGGAAATGTAATTGCCAGACTCATCTCAAGGAGTGTCTGTATTGTTGTTGGTGTAAGAAAAACAAAAAACCAAAACCAAATATTTTCAACATTTGTCACTTGTGAGACTTCTTCCTTGACAAGAACATGAAAACCTTTGGCAGCAAAGAAAGCTTCTTCTTCTTCTTCTTCTTTGTTTCAGGGGTCACATTATAATTATTAGTGCCTCCTCCAATGTTGCTGCTGCTGCTTCCTTGTTCACCAAATGCAAACGATTTCGACTGGCCATATCCATTCTCCTTATTTCTCCCATCGGTGCTTGACCTCGTCGGGCTTTTCTCAGGCTCTCTGCCTTCTTCTGTTCTCTTCTTCCCATTTTCTGACCTCCATTTTCTCAACTCTTGCTCCATACCCAACTTCCCATCTCTAGCCTTTTCGGCTTTTCCCATAGCCGCTTTTAGCTCTTCTTTTCTTACTCTCATCTCTCTATTCACTTCCTCTAGTTTTTCCAAGATTCTTGACTCTTCCTCTTTAGCCACTTCTATTTGAGAGACGATCTCTGATAGCCTTTTGTTTGCCTCCTCCTCTGACTCGTGTGCCTGCTTGCTTAGCTCATAGTATTCCTCTACAGAGATTATGATGCTCCTTGGTGAATTGTTAATCTCCTCAAATCTCTCGGAACATTCAGTCTCTTGCAGAGCTTTTATAGCAGCCAAGGCCAACTTCTCTGAAGCTCTAGCAGCCTCCATTTCCTTTTTCGCCTTGATTAATCTACTCTCTATCGTAGACATTCCTGTTTTCGCTTGTTCAGACAATTCCTTTGCCATTCTAAGTTCGTCTCTAGCAGCTGCGGCCAAGAACTTTGCATCCTCTGCCTCTTTTGTCGCCTGCTCCAACTTCTTGGCTGTTTCCTCCAGCTCCTCTCTTGCTTCTTTATCCTTTGTCCGGACCAAACCCGCACTTTCTCTCTGCTTAGCTTCTGCTAGATCCTGCCTCTCTCTTCCAAGCTCGGACTGTAATGATCCAACGATTATCTTCAATGTTTTCACCTCGGAAGCTGCTTTCTCAATGTTGGATTTGACTTCTTCGAGCTCTCTCTTCGCAGAATCAACTGCCGCATGTATGTCATTATTACTCTTCTTTTCCATCAAGCTTGAATTCTCCGTGATAGCCGCTAATTCATCCCTCAAATCATAATGAAGAGCAGAAGCAGTCTCTAGCTTAGTTTTCAGATCATCAGCCGCACGGATCTCTTGGTTAAGCCTATCGATATCATCTTCCACCATCTTCAGCTCCTTCTCCCAATTGTAAATGTCTTGGTCCCGAGCCATTGCCGAGCCGAATCTCTTCTCTTCTGCTTCCAGATGAGCAGTGTGCGCCAATTCCAACAACTCCTTGGTGGCAATTAGCTCTATACTCAAACCATCCATCTTCCTCTCAATTTCTTTAGCTTCCATAACAGCAGCTTCAGCTTTCTCCGCAGCTAAATCTCTCTCCCTCAACATATCTTCATATTCATTACAAACCATCTCAATCTCTTCTCTCACGGACCGTAGCTCACAAGCGGCTGACTCTTGTCTCGCTTTCGCTACCTCGAGCTGCGCTTTGACAGCCACACTTGCCTCATTAGCTACACCTCGCTCCATCTCCTCAACACGCATCTGCGCGAGCTCAGAGTCCTGTTTGGCTTGTTGCTCTTCCTTTTGCGCTTTCTCTAGCTCGAGCTTTAGCTCCTCAATGAGTCCCTTTGTGCTCTCTAGCTCCTTCAACGCATCGTGTTTCGCCTCTTCAGCTAACTCAGCTTCTCTCTTATACTCAGGCATTGCTTCTTGTATCTTCTCAAGCTCTTCATCAACCATCTTCCTTCTCTGAGCATACCATAAAAGACACAATTTTTAAAACTTCAAAGTTCTCATGGGAAAAAAACATCATTTGAACAAAAGCTTTTGAAAACCTCTATTGTCTGAATCTTATGAGCTTTCCAATCTGTAATCCCACCAAACTTCGAAACCGCTTCCTTCACCGATTCGAAAGGCGAAGCTGTATCGATGACACCTGTCGGAGACCCGAACCGAGGCGATTCCACAGATCTCTGATACACGAAAGCTCTAGGAGAAGCAGGAACTCTTAAGCGAGGCGACATCGGCAATATCCTCGCATCTTCGATGCCATCGATTCTAGAATCTTCTGAAAACGAGTCTTGGTGGCTTATCATCACCCTTGGTGCGACATAAACCTTAGGAGATTCAAAGATTGGACTTTCGGGTCGATTCGAATCGAAATCTTGAAACGGGTTATGCGAATCTCCTCCTCCTTCATCGTCGTCGAAGCTGAAGAAGTTGATATCGTTGAAAGACGTGGAGCTTCGAATCGGAGCTCCGTCGTTAGCTTCTTCGCCAATGGCGTTGAGAAATAGATTAAGGTCTTCTGAATCATCTTTATCATTATCGTCCATCATTGTTAACGATTCTTCAGAAACGGGTTTTATCTGATTTTGGTCAAAACGAGAATCGGATTAGTTATGAGAAAAACAACAAATGCGAGGATGGGATTCGGACATGGGAGATTATAAATGTCGAACCTTTAAGCTGACAAATGCGAGACGAATCTTTGAAGGTTAATGTCAGAGAGTTTACATCATTAGATTTGAAAGATTCAGAGAAGGAAACAACAGAGACAAAATCAGCAGGCGATGTGACCCGAAGCATTGAACGGCCAATAAACAGGAGCGTGATACGCACGCGCCTCTCTTTCTCTCCCTCTATTATACATTTAACAAAAAAATTAATAAATCAAATTTAAAAGATAGAAAGTATTATAATTAAAAGTATATAATTTATTTTATGAACTTAATTTATAAATTTTATATAAAATTTTTATTTTAATAAATAATAATTTAGAGTATCATTGTAGTAGTAATTTGAATATTTATTTTAATTTTTTAAAATGAATTTATTTTGAAAATATCTCTTAAATTAAATAACTATCAATATTAGTTCAAAATAAAGTCATAA
>OVAY01002408.1:0-18100 GCA_900406395.1 Kernera saxatilis | reverse complement strand
GAAACAAAAAAAAATCTCTAAAACATCATTTATTTTGAAACAGAGGGAGTACTATTTCCGTTTCATAAAAAATGTTATTTTTAACATAGTGACAAAAAAAAAAATGAGTTGTTGTTAAAGAAAACCGAAGAATTGTTATATTCGAAATTGGTTTTAAATTGTTTGACTTAAATTATAGGAGAAACCAATTCTGGTAATATATTGTCCTGTCCAATAATGTAGATAATCACTTATTAAAATAAAATAAAAAAATGCGCATCCAGGGAATCGAACCCTGGTCAGTACCGTGGGAGGGTACTATGATACCACTACACCAGATGCGCTAAGTTGATGTCTATATCATCTTATAAACATTTTATAACAATACAATTAAATTACCATCACTACAAACGTATACGTATGCATTTCGAGTCACCAAAATTAACCACAATTTGTTCTCCCCTAATCGAAATTGAATTCCCCCGACGATCTTTGTCTTCTGAAACCCTAATCGGATCGGGAAGCCATGGACAAAAGCTTCAGCATAAACACCAGCGCCTCTATCACCTCCAACGTAAGCACCACTTCCATGGAGAAGATCGACCAGGCGGCGAGCTGGGTCAGCGCCACCGTCATCTCCGCTTTCTTCACCTCCCTCGAGCGCTGCGCCTGCGTCAATCTCTCCACCTCCCATGACGATGAAGACGACGGCGGCGACGAGTCCTACCACCGTCCTCTTGCTCTCTCCGCCGCCCCTCATCCAAACGACATCGTTTAGCTCCGTTTTGACCTCCGGTAATTAAATCCTCTCGTGTGTTGCTGCTTCTGCTAATCCTCTCGTTACATAGTGTGTATGTTATTTAATTGGAAATTTCATACTTTTTGATTTGTAAATGCTAGATTCGGAATTTTTTTTTCTTTTGTTCTGATTCTCAAATGTTTATCTATCTCTGTGTACTTTGATTATACTTGGGTTTGAATGAATACATATGTTTGATGTTTTGAATTTAACAAATGCAATTAAGATCATTTTGTTTTGAAGTTTCTTTTGTGATCAATTTCTGGATTTTACCTTTTGATGTCCGATCTTATGTTAAAACCGGAACACGTCAGTTTCACATTGCATTTGTTCAGTGCAACTGATAATCAGAAATTTGTCACTCAGATTGCATAGTTTCATATTCACGAAATGTGATTATAGAACTCTGCTTAGAACCAGTGGCCTTTTGGTTGGTTAAAAGGATTCAACACGTCAGAGTAAATGTCGTGTTTAATTTGAATTGCCCAGTTTGTTTTCTTAGCTTTATTTGCAGCGTTTCTTCCATATACAGAAAATTTTGTTTAAACGTCCTTGTCATGATGTATAATGTATTATAGGACCATATGTGTCTCTCTCAAACCTTTTTCCTTGGATCTCACTTGGTATCTAAAAGATTCTTGGATGTAGATTCTTGAAGTGATCTCCTATATATGGCTTACGCCTTCCAATTCATGAAGAAGCAACAATATGTTGAATCCACCATGACTCTAAGAACCACATTATCTCTTTCTCTTGCGTTTATGGTTTGGGTGTGTATCATTTCGTTTTGGGGTTTAGGGAGTAAACGTTAACATAATTAACTCGTTTTGATCAAATTGCATCTGAATAAGAATATTGTTACAAAGTTCATTATTCAGCAAAAGCAGCACGCGTTCACATTCTCTAAGTTACATCATTTATTTATTATATCAGGAAAAAGTTTAATTTGTTTACGGTTTGGCATGCTTCCTCCAACAAAGAAAAAAAGTAACGTCTTGTGATGTGAATGTTTTAACTATAAGCTCATATTTAATAATTAAGGCCACCAACAACTTTTTTCCACAGAGATTTGTACTATTAAGCGTGTCACTTTTTCCCCGTGATTACTCCTTAACACAGCGAGTTTTGTTTGTTTTTGCTACTTTATTAAAGTCGCGTTCTATTTTGAGAAATCGTGTTTTTTTTATAGGTTCGTATTGTAATTGACCTCTTTGGAAACTTGAGCTTTCTAAGAAAGATCCCAATTTCCAACAAAGCTTATCAACAAAAAGACAAAGTATAATCCTTCTCATCTGGAGACAACCAATCAGAATGATCCATCTGAGTCAGCCAGAATTTTAGTAGTATCCATTTCTAATTTTAACTCCTCTTTCCTTTTCGGTACTATGCGTTATGTATATTCTAAAAAATAAAAACCCTAGTCAAATTCAAACATTTGGCAATGAAATCTCACAAACATAACCGTAATAATCTAATCTCCACACACTTCTCTTCCTCATCTCCTCACAAATTCTTCCTCTCTTTTCCTCTCGTTGCTTCTTACCTTAAACGACAACGTTTGTTCACTCCTCTGTTCTTTTTCTTCTTCTTCATCTTCTTCTTCCTCTGTTTGTCTTTTGTTACTTCCATGGCGGGTTTGGACTCAGGCTCGGACACGGACTCAGGTCCCGTGGTCCCAACGACCCCGCTCGTCACCTTCCTCCAGCGCGTGCAGCTCACGGCAATCCGATCCTACCCGAAAAGCCTAACCCCTGACCCCAAATCCTACATTGATCTATCTCTCAAGCTCCCTCACGATCTCTCCTCCGTCGAATCAGCCTTCGAACATCTCACGAGCGAGTCACGTGACATGTCAGTGCCAGTGGAGAAGCTGGAAAGTTTCGTCGAGGAATACTTCGACGCCGCAGGGGAGGATCTGGTGCACCACGAACCAGAGGATTTCGCCTCAGATCCCTCCGAGTTCCTCCCCAACGTGGAGAACGAGCAAGTCAGAGACTGGGCGCGTGAGGTGCACGGACTGTGGAGAAACCTGAGCTGCAGAGTCTCTGACTCCGTGAGAGAGTCTCCTGACCGGCACACGCTTCTACCGTTGCCCAAACCGGTTATCATTCCTGGTTCGAGATTCAGAGAGGTCTATTACTGGGATTCTTACTGGGTCATCAAGTCAGTGTTCTTCGTCTTTCATATCACAAAAGCAAATATATATATTATTTTTTTAATTGATTCCTCTCCATTTTTATATTGCGTGTTGGCTACGCAACACGTGCCCACGTGTCTCCGTCTTATAATGCGGGCTTTGCACGTGCAGAGGACTGTTGGCGAGCAAAATGTTCACTACGGCCAAAGGATTAGTGACGAATCTGATGTCACTTGTGGAGACTTATGGTTACGCTCTTAATGGCGCTAGAGCTTATTACACTAACAGAAGGTATCCAAAATTGATATTTTTTTTTGTTACAAACATTAAAATGTTGTATAACAGAAACGAAAATGTTATCTTGTTTATGTTTTTGTTACAAGCCAACCTCCTCTATTGAGCTCAATGGTCTATGAGATTTATCATGTAACCAAAGATGAAGAACTTGTGAGGAAAGCTATCCCTGTGCTTCTCAAAGAATACGAGTTTTGGAACTCAGGTTAGTTATTTAGCTAGCTATAATGGTTTAGTTAATCCCAACGAATTAATTTTTAGATTTAATGTTGGTTATGTTATATATATTTTTTGTAGGAAAACATAAAGTGGTTATTCGAGACGCTAATGGTTATGATCACATTTTAAGCCGTTATTACGCCATGTGGAACATGCCACGGCCTGAATCCTCTGTTTTCGTATGTTTCTTGTCTATTTGCCGCAAATAAACAGTTTTTTTTTCTTTTTTTTACATGGAGAAAAATATATTGACTCCTTCTCTATGTGATACCACAGGATGAAGAATCCGCTTCGGGGTTCTCTAGTATGTTAGAGAAACAAAGGTTCCATCGAGATATAGCCACAGCTGCTGAATCAGGATGCGATTTCAGCACGAGATGGATGAGGTTAAATTATTTACAAACTAATTAAGATTACTTAACGTCAATGTCACTCTTAATTAATCTCAAAAATCATCATGCAGAGATCCTCCTAATTTCGCAACGATGGCTACAACATCAGTTGTACCTGTTGATCTAAACGTCTTTCTTCTCAAGGTTTACACTTTCTTGATCATAACTCTCTTTGATTACGGTTCTTGCACATATATGCGAATATGCTCTCTAATAAACATTGAACGTGATCTTCTTACCGTAGATGGAACTCGATATAGCGTTCATGATGGAGCTTTCGGGGGATAAAAATGGTTCATACCGTTTTCTGAAAGCGTCGAAAGCGAGAGAGAAAGCATTTGAAACCGTGTTTTGGAACGAAAAAGCAGGGCAGTGGCTAGATTACTGGCTTTCCTTCAATGGTGATGTAAGTTACAGAATCTTGAGTCACAGTTTCGGATTTCTAATAAGTATTCTTGACGAGAAAACGTGCTTGTGTCTTCAGGAGCCTGAGACATGGAAAGCTGAAAACCAGAACACCAATGTTTTCGCATCTAACTTTGCTCCAATATGGATTAGTTCCTTCAATTCAGGTAAACTATGTCTACTTGTATATATGTACATATGTTTGTATATGAACATTTCCTCTTGTGACATGTAGATGAGAATCGTGTAAAGAAAGTTGTGAAAGCTCTTGAGAACTCAGGGCTCATCGCTCCTGCTGGAATCTTAACCTCTTTGACAAACTCGGGACAGCAGTGGTAAATGAAACATGTGGTTCAAGTTTCGCTTTGAATCTTTAAATTACTTCATAAAGCAACTTGTGTCTTAAGATTTGGTTGCAATGAAACAGGGATTCTCCGAATGGATGGGCCCCGCAACAAGAGATGATCGTGGCAGGGCTGGCGAGATCGGGTCTTAAGGAAGCTAAAGAGATGGCAGAGGATATTGCAAGGAGATGGATCAGAAGCAGCTATGAAGTTTACAAGACAAGTGGGACTATTCATGAGAAGCTCAATGTTGCAAAGTTTGGTGAATATGGTGGTGGAGGAGAATATAAGCCACAGGTAAAACATTTTTCTTGTAGCTTTCTTCGTCAATTTCTTTTAAGTTTTAACTAATGAGTTTTAGAGGTCTAAATTGGATAAACAGAAATATCAGGGGTAAATTGCATTGAGGGAAATATTTGAGGGGGGGTTCCAAGTTGTTGACTTTTTTTTGACAACTTGTTGACTTTATTATCTCTGTTGCAAAAATTGTAGACGGGATTTGGATGGTCAAACGGGGTTATATTAGCATTCTTGGAGGAGTTTGGATGGCCCTCTGACCTCAGCATTGAACCGTAGATTTACTACTTTTGTATTAAACGTTAAAAAAAGGAATTATCCATTTTTATTTTATAAAAATTATGATAATGGTAAATTTGATCGCAGTTTCTTTGTTGTGGATCTTTTGGGAATTTTCTGTCATTCCGAATGTTTCGTCAATAGTATAGATAAATTTTATTTTTGTTAGAGATTATCCGTGTTTATTTTTTGGGATGGACAACAATTTGCTGCGACTATTTTTTTTATAAAATTAGTATGCAGTTAATATGTTACTATTACGGACTAAAATTTGTGAACAATAAAAAAAAACAGTAAAGTTTGCAAATGGGTTTAATCCGCCCATTCCGTTGCAGCCGAGAATATACAAAATATATGAATGGAAAATTCAATTAGCCAAAAATTTATGTATAATAAGCATCTAATTGTACATGGAAAAACTGGTGGCTTCAGTTGGTTAACACGTGGGAATAAGATGACAAAATGCTTTATTTTTAATTAATATTTATTTAAAATTAAATCAACCCATTCGTAATCTCTTCTCTGCCTAAACCACTTGATAGATTCTTTGAATGATGGACAAACTAACTTTCCTTTTGGAGTCCTTGAAAAGTAGTAAATTTATAAAGATATAAATCAAATTTCTTTTCTTCAATATTCAAAATAAAAACTTGATAACAAATGAAAGATTATGTAGTATATTTTAAATAGATTTATTAGAGACGTGAAAACCTACAAGCGAATGCGATCCAAACATAAAATCCTAGATCATCGTAAACTCTTTTTTTCTGTAAAATTTGTTGCTTAATGAAAATCAAATCAAATGGCTTTTTTTTTCAAAAAGAAAAAAGTAATTAGACTTGTAAAAAATAGAAAATAAAGCCTAAAGAGTCAACAAAAACCAAAAGATCTAAGAGAGATTTTTAAAACGGCAACAACAACAAAAAAAAGCATAACGAAACATATTAAAATTTAAGTTCATACTCTTAAGGAAATGAAAATGTCACTTAATTCATTAAAAACTATAAAAAGAAAAAAAAAAACCAAAAACAAACCAAAAATGTGTAGAGTTTTCTATTTACAAAACTCATAATTTGGTGTAAAGGCGGGCCGAGCAAAAGAGTGGTGATCATTGAAAGAGTTGTCCTCCTCTTTGTTTTTTTTCTTTTAACACCATCCTCTTCTTTTTATTTTAAAATACCTTTTAATCTATTTTAAAAAATCATCCCAGTTTGCTCCATCTAAGCAATTACACTGTGTAATTCCACAATTTGATTCCATAGTAAAAAGAAAATGATTGAATTTTTTATGTTTGATCTTGATGTTACTCCAACGGCTGTAATTCCTTGTCATTGAAAATATGGCTTAATTTTTTTTATAACAAACTAATTGTTATTCCAGGAAACTTAGAAAAAACTCATGTGAATCATTAACATTATTGGTCGAACACTGCATGAAAAAAAGAACATAATAGTATAAATCGATCAAAGATTATTTACTTGATTCAAAACTCCCGATACATTTCATTGCGGCACGCAAAGCTGCGGCTACGACGTACGACCAGTAAAAATCGGCTTGCCCAGCTAAAGCCATGTCCACATACTAAGTCGAGAGCAATAAACTAAAGCAATTCACATTAAATAATGAATATGAAACTAAGGAATCTAACACTTAATTTGGTGTTATTTGAGTTGTTGGACTGAAATGGTGAGTGGGGGCTGAATTATTCATAGATGCTACTTAAATAAGTGATTAACGACTAATGAGTGATCAAAAAGTGGATTATTAGTCAAATATAGTTGGCAAACAAATATATATTTAGTTTATGATTTTTCGTTTAATCAGTAGTTAATTTGAGTTGGAAAAAGTTGATCATAAAAAGAATCTCCGTTTGGGAAAAAAAAAAAAAAAAAAAAACAGAATCTCCGTTTAGATGATTCAGATTGATTGTACCTACGAATCGTAATAGAAAAATTGCAGCTTGTATAAATTAATAATTAAACTCATTTTGATTATAAAAATAACCCTTTTGTTATAACTGTTAGTAATGATCCAGGATAGTATAGTACGTTCAGCTTTGTGTTGGCATTACCTGTTACTAATTTTAAAACTAATGAAGAAAGTTAGTAGTTCCCCTTTTAATAACCAACTAATATGCTGTACAGAAATTTATAATCACCAATATGATAACATTTTCGCGTATTTACTACATTTCATGATACTTTGTATTATGAACGGAATTTTAAAAACTGTTTATTCAATACATATTGAAATAAACTACTTCAACAATAATGATCACTATTAAAAAAAACAATAATAATCAACCAAATTATCGAAGAACTAGACTAAACAATAAAAGTTTTATTTAAAATAATAATTTTATTTTTGATCTTAATTAAGATTTTAATTTTGCGGTTGAAATGTAATAACAAAACATATTCTGATCTTAATTACAACGCACATTAAAATAAGTTCGTAGCTTTTATGTTGCTAATTGCGATAACTTTTTTTTATTAATTTCTACTTTGTCCAAGTTTAAGAAAAAATATCTTAAAACGTAATCCGAGATTAAATGTCGATCCGTTCAATAAATTTTATTTCTTTATATTTTATGAAAGTAATTGGAATAATTTTCTTATTAACTTTTACTTTATCGCAAACTAGTATTACAACCATATTTATTTTAAAGTCTAAAGACTTAAAAGTATCTCTCCCAATCACCCCCTATAACATCTTTGTTCAAATTCATCGTCTACATGAAGGAGAGTGTGATACAACATGCCTAAGAGTTGCTAAAATATAAATTATATAAAAAGTCTTGTAGGAGATCACTGGATTTATTTTTCCTTTTTCATTGAGCAAAGATAATGCTAAAGTGCCAGCGGCCGCTTCGTTGTTGCTTCTAGCTCCAACATTTTGTTTGCCTTCTTACTTCCTTTGCCTTTCCCTTGCATTCTTATGTATGTATTGTCTTCGTCATTTTCTTCTTCTATTGGTGCAGGTTTAGGAAATACTTTGATCGGTTTCACATATATTCTCTCTTCATCTTCCTCTGCCTCCAATGGACCAATTTGGTAGATTTAGATTCCATGGCCTGTTACAAAACAGATTCTTCCTTTATGATTTCCATATAAATGAGGTCTTGCTTTTTCTAGGTGACATTGACTACCTTGACTTAGAAGAACGTGTTATTTCCATGTTTTTGCAACAGGAGCATAATAAATCGAGATCCTTGGAAGAATTTGATAGCCAAAGAGAAGCTGTCATCGTAGACTGCATCAAATCAGTAATGTTTAGATACCATTATCTATGTTACATCGCAAAGATATCTGAAAACTTTTATCAGAGAGTAAATATGTAGTAAATTATAAATAAATCAAATTAGAAACAAAAAGAAGAAAAGCCAAGCGTGTGTTTACCTTAAATCAGAGCGAATCTATATAGATTGTGAAGAGCTTTTGGATAGACTTAGATGAATTAAACGTAACAAAATTAAGCTTGAGAAGATATCCATTTTTTCTAATGGAAAATGTCGAATTTTGTTGCTGAATATTTGTTGACATCGGAAAAGTAGTAGCAGAAAAAAAAAAATATAAACATTGAACAGAACAGTTATCTTATTTTTTGGAGAGAGTGGGGATCGTGGAGAGGAAATGAGTTGATCTTGGAGAAGAAGATGATCGTGGTGAATGTACATGTGTAATTTCTGATTTTTTTAAAGGATAATGAGTTAATTAAAAAAAACTAATGTGTGAAAATATGTCGGAGAAGAAATTACCATGATTATTTTTTTCTTTAATTTTGTTTGCTTTATTCATTTTTTTTTATTTTGAAAACTGGCCACATGTCACCATTTAATTGCACAAGTGATTTGTGCTTTATAAGATAAAGGATTAACAATAATTTTAAGCAAACTATTATTTTAAAACGTAATTTGAGATAATTAGTCGGTCGTTCGATAAAAAAGGGGATAATTTAGATGGCCGTAAACTATTTGTGGAATCGGGAACACAATATTGTAATGATATTAAAATCTTAGATCAAATAAAAAAATTCAAATAGGGTGGAAAATAATGGTTAATATTTTAGATTATGCCAACGGATGATGCATAGCGAATCTCGTCCAAGTAAGGATTGGTTTGCTGCTGGTCAAGATTCATTTTGTTTCCCCCAAACCCCATGTGCACTTTCTCATTAGTCAAACTTAAAAATGTTTAGGTTTGGAAATGAAAAAAAAAAACATTTAACTTTCTTTAATAACCGTTTCTAATCAAATATGGACTGTTCGATTAAGATTTGGTTCGTTCCGATAGTCTAATTTTTTTTTGTAACTAAGAAATCTATTTTGACCAATTGATTAACTATCCTAACCATTTGAGTCATACTAAAAACAAATTTCATTTCAGACATCCTCTCGTGTTAAGAGTTCAGTTACAAAGATGTTATTTTTAAAAGATTATATATTTTGTTAACCAAATTACATAAGAACACATGTAAGTGTGAAGAATGGTACGTAATACTAATATCTATTCTCCTTTATATATGAATATTGGATATATATATATATATATATATATATGAAAGTAGATTTCTTCATGTTTTTATTAATTTTTACTAGTAATTAATCAAATCATGTTATGTCAGCTTTGTGTTGTATGATTGATTTATAAAACCACAAATTGTCCCATGACACCTTTTCGCTTGATAAGGAAGACGCCATTCCATTCGCTATGATGTGGAACTATACCTTTTCCTAATTATACAAAAGAGAAACGCATAAGCTAGAAAAGAATATTCATCATAAAACAATAGAAAAAAAGTACTTTTAAATTCGGTAGAATATACATGTCATATTGATAACTATTTAGATAACTACGCATATTATTTATCAACATCGTCATTCTAAATAGGTGATTTGGGAAGAATATTGATAGTGACAAAAGCATTCGATATAACCAATTTTCCGGAAATCAAATGCAGAGATGATTTCATGTGATCTATTTTGTGAAAATAGTGATATATTTTGGTTACTTAATAAATATTAGTCGACCTTTACAAAAACAAAGTATTGATCCAAGTAAGGCATGTATATATATGTATTGATCCAAGGAAGAGATTATGTATGTCACCCTGGATATCATATAAGTGCTCCAAAAAGCTGGTTCCATTATCTCTATTTTTCCAATTTTCCCTTTTTTTTCAACTTTCAAACCGTATTTTTAACTGAAACTATAAATTACCCAATATTTCCCTCTTGCACTTTTCGTAACTGGTGTGTGGGTATGGTTGGTCATAATATTTATATTCTCTGTCTCGATTTGTTATCTATTCCAAATTAATCCAAAAAATTTCGATAATTATAATTTTTTGCAGAAAAATAAATATTAACAACTAATATTCGTTAAAAATAGTAAAACCACAAAAACTAAAAGCCCGGATCACTCTTCGTAATAAAAAAAAAACCACAAAAACTAAAATTTGAAAGGATGGATATTCGATGCATTATATATATATATGTATTCTATTATACATATATGGTTTAAAGATTCATTTTACTAAAAGATGCTCTAAAGTGTTCACCAATGCATCAGTGTAAATAGAGGATATCCATGACTTGTAAAAGCGATATTATCTTAATCATTTTATATTTATTATATTAAACCGTAGCACGACTAGTTAAAAACTTAAGATACTTGACGGTGAACTACCATGAAATAGTACTTAACTAATTTACGGGCTACCTTGTTGGCGACTAGATTTTTGAAAGCATGGTAAATACTGCTACGACGGTATCAAAAGTCAAAACTCAAAACTAACGCGGTAGTAATAAAGTATAACGGTTTTATAACAGTTTTAGTTTACATGCTTTTTTTTTGTTTTTTCGTCTAGTTTAGAAGTCATTAAAAAAAATAAAAGAATGATATGGTGTCTGAGAATAATTAAACCGAAGAAAAGTGTGAATGGTAATTTTATGAGCCGCATAAAGTTTTGACATTTAGAACAAGAAGTTGACATAACAAAGTTCATAGTTTAATCGAAAATTAGGTTACTTGATATAAAACTATGGAAGCAAAGCGTCTCTTATAGATATATAGCCTCTGAGACTCTGACAAAACGAGAGTACTCGAAGACACTAGATCAAAAATAATACTTTAACACATTGTCTCAAGAGAAAAAGTGGGTATAGTTACTGGTTAAGAGTTCAAAAATCATTCAAACTAACTTTCGGGTAAGTTCAATCGAGCAACCAACATGTCAATGAGCTGGAATCTAGTACCGAAGAGACAACAAGGACAAGACAAAGAAGGTAAAGAAGGAGAAGCTTTGCATGCGTTATTTAACTGTTGTCGTTTATTGCTATGTTTTGTATGAAAGTAAACATAGAATGAAGCCTGGGATGTGGGAACCAAATAATTATGAAGAAAGCTGTACATAAGTTCCTTGGTTTTAAATGTGTTCAAAGGTTGTAATGGTAAACACAAGAAAAAATAATGGGATATATATAAACGACATGTGATAAATATGAAAGTGATGGAAATATGTTCATTCGATTGATTCATCGACAATTTTACATGTGATAAATTTTTGCTTTAAATTAGTTTTATGTGTCAATATGTACATGTAGAGGAGTGATCGAGTATAAAAATTTCAAAAGTTTCATTTGTAAATAGTTACATTCTAATAGATCACCAACAACCGTCATTTCCAATATAATTTTATTTCTCTAGAAGCACAAGCAATAATATCCATAACATGGGTTATATGAATTTGTAAAACTCTCTGTCGTATTTATATTTGAAGTATGCTTTCTTGTAAATATGTTTATTCGTGAGAGATGATGTGAACTTTATATTTAACAAGTTTTGAACGTAATCATTGGCTGAATCCTTACAAAAATTAATAACGAAACTAACAATTTAGATGGCTTAAAAAATGGTATTGGATGTTACGGAGACATGATGAACATTGAATTATTGAAAAAATGATTGATCGCTAATAATTAATAACCAAGCTAATTAGTAAACAAATAAATAAATTATCGGTGACCGTGTTCCAAGGGAGAGGAGGAGCGATCCAGCACGCAGTTTGTAAACCTCACGTGCGTAGACCTTCTCGCAAGATTCTTCTTTTATGTTTCTACAATGATTCCCCTTATTCATCCACGTTGCCTCTCCTGCCGTTTTCACATTTACTGCTTCAACTACTCGCCGTCTCACGTTCGTAACCAAATAACCTTTTGTTTTGCTGGTAGAAAAAAATGACAAATCACTTCTTTATCCGCCTAAGTCTAGGCATATAGTCTATATACATAAATCTCTTTCAAATTATAGAGAAAACCTTAGTTTTGAAAAAATATATTATATTATTTCACAAACGTAAAATCGACTTGAACTTAAATCGATTGTAGCTCACTAAATTAACTTAACCGTGGTTGAATAAATTTTCAGCCATTTCTCTATTTACCGCAACATTTTTTTTAATCTTTGAACACTAATAGTCTAATATATGTTCGTAAAGAACGTACTTATTTTCTTGTAAACTAGTAGTAGTATACTTTACATTATTCCATAGTAGTAGTTTTTTAGTTTTCATTTAAAAACTATCGTTTCCGGTACTCCCAAGACCGGCGTATATTCCGAGATTGATATAGGGAAAATTATTAACTACACAGACATTAAGAAAATATAAATATTTTGTTTAATTGAGGATTAGTAAATGAGGATAGAATAATGAGTTAATGAGTGACACCAAGTATACAACTAATACGTCACGATTGTATAATTGCCTCCTACAAGTGAGTCAAACCTTAGGCCTTTTGACCGTTAATATTTGCCTTCGACGAGACGACAATCTTTTCCGTTGTTTATTTGGTTCCCTTCAATTGTTTTTGCTGTACAAAAATAATCGTTGGTAACTCTTATATTGAGCTCGTTAATTGAAATTCAGTCATGTAAAATAGGATCAAAGTCATTTATTTATATCCGAAAAGAGACTGACAGCTATTTAACTAATTTGAATACTAAATATTTAATTAGGTTTGACCCAAATGTCTTCATATCAATCCACTAATTGAAATAATTACCAAAAGCCACACACATGATAGCCCTCTAAATGTAGATATTAGAAATCAATCCATACCAAAAGTTGAAGATTTGTTTCCCATTACACCATTGATATATTTTCATTTCCGTTGAATAGTTTAAATTTTTTTCCCAATTTTTAGCATTTTGCATTTATTTGACCTTTATATATCTTGAAAATGGAAACTTTTGCTTTAGAAATAACTTGAAAATGGATAGTATTTAGCTGAGTTTAGAAAGACTTAATTTTAAAATGATTTTTGCTTTGTTTTATAAAAGTATATATATATATATATTTTGGTCAAATTATAAAAGTATATTTTTATCTAATGATAGAAAATAGAATTATTAGATGTTGATCTTTTTGGTTGTAATATTTGTTAACTAAAATAAAATCTCTTGTTTTTAAATTAATAAATTTTTAAAAGTAAATAAAATATCTTGCTCTTGGAGTTATTCTAGACAATGTTTTCTAATGACTTGGAAAATTTTGAAATTGTTGTCTAATTCTTTTTTTGTTTGTCATCGAAATTGTTGTCTAATTCAAAATATAAATTAGATAAAACTAATTATTTAATAAAATCTTCAAAAAATTTGAAAGTGTTTTTTTTTTAAATGATAGGTTTTTTAAATAAGAATTAATATTGTTGAAAAAGTAATGTCATATGAGAATACATTATTATATGATTATATCCAACTATAGACCTACCAGTGCGAAATTATTTAAACAGGAAGAGAGTACAAGAATGATAAAAATTTAATTTTCTACCGATCCTTTTGATAAAAAGTTGTATCTACTTTTTTACCTCATCAATCAAAGTTGACTATAAATATAACACATTACCATTTCTTCTCTTTGCCAGGCGGCGTTGCCTACAAAATCCTGACAAGAGAAACAGAGAGTTTTCTGATTTTACAATTCTACCCTCATAACCGTAAACGGCAAATACGTTCCTTCTTATTTGTTTTCTTCTTCAGTCTTTTGTTTGTGGCTTTAAATTTTTCAAATTAAATCGAGAAAAGAAGAGAAGACTCGAATCCACAGTCACATAACATTCGCCGGTAACAGAAAGACTCCGGCGAAGAGATAAATGATCGAGACTGGAAGATACCTTCTCGGCGCCGCCGGGGCTAGCGGTTTCGGCTCTAAATCCACCGCCGATGAGGTAACCGAGAACTGCGACCTTCGTTCCACCACAGCGATAATCACCGGTGAGTTTTCAGTCCTGGTTCGAGTTTTCCGGTGAGTCGAATCGTCGGGATTCACATTTTGGTTTTTCTGTTGTTAATTTGGTGAAGGCGCGACGTCGGGGATAGGAGCGGAGACGGCGAGAGTGCTGGCGAAACGAGGAGCGAGGTTGATTTTTCCGGCGAGGAACGTGAAAACGGCGGAGGAAGCGAAAGGGAGGATCGTCTCTGAGTTTCCGGAGACGGAGATCGTCGTTATGGAGCTTGATCTCAGTTCCATCTCTTCCGTACGGAGCTTCGTCGCCGATTTCGAATCTCTCGATCTACCTCTCAATCTTCTCATGTAAGTCAAATTCCTCTTAAAACCTTTTCCCCCATTGATTTTCTTCTGGAAATTCACGTTGATGACTATCTGCTTTTAGGGCTTTTTATAAACGGCAGGAGAGATTAACCAAGTTTGATTTCACTTTATGGCATCTGCTTAAAATTTTCCCGGAAAATCAAATCAGTATGCATGTTAAATATATTTATACAAACATACGTGCGGCTGCTTCTGGGAATTTATGTGAACAGAACATAATATCAGTTCTTAATTTTTGTTTGAATCGGATTTGATAAAAATATTATCTTCTCTGATTTCGTTTTTTTTTTTTAATATAAATGTCGAATCAGAAACAACGCAGGGAAATTAGCACATGAACATGCAATATCCGAAGACGGGATCGAGATGACATTTGCCACTAATTATCTAGGTAATGTTTTCTTAATACGATTCCCCCAGTCTATGACAGATCTTAATTACCTAATATACTAATAATTTCTGTTTTTGTTAATAGCGTTCTTAATTACTAATCAATAACAAACTTAAAAAAAAACAAATTGTTATCAGGCCATTTTCTCTTGACCATTCTGTTGCTGAAGAAGATGATTCAAACGGCAGAGGAAACAGGAGTTCAAGGAAGGATCGTTAACGTCACGTCGGGGATTCACGGCTGGTTTTCCGGCGACTTGATCGAATATCTCCGGCTGATTTCCCAACCCAAGTGGTAAGATTTCTTTTGTTTCTGTCATCAAGAGGCTTAGATGTTCCATAAGATTTCAAAACACATCAACTATTCATAATAGAGTCCAATAGCTAGAACTGTAAACGAGAGAGTAGGATTGGTGTTTTTGAGGAAATTACCTTTTTACCAGAGAAAAAGCAGGCGTAGTTGTTAGTTTTTTGACTGCTGATTGACAGTAATAAGTCGATAGAGGGGGGTAGATTAATAAATGGGAAAAGGAAGTAAAGAGTTTTGACCTTTGGAAGTGTAATAATTTTGTTTGGTTTCCTTTTTGGTTGATCGATTAGTCAATTCGATGCGACACGTGCGTATGCTCTCTCGAAGCTTGCCAATGTTTTGCATACCAAGGAGCTCTCTTCTAGACTCCAGGTCTCTTTCTCTCCCTCTTCTCTCTCTTATTTACATTCCATTTAATTACTCCCCCCCAAAAAAAACCCAAAGGCATTATGGTAGAAATTAATAAATGGTCCAAGTTCTAAAATTGTTGATTTTTCTGACAAGGGGGATAACTAGGATTTGTATTCTAACCAAAAGAGTTCGTTAAGCTTGACCATTGACCATAGCTAGGATTAAGACAATCATGTGGCTCTTTAAAATAAAGTGATTAAGGTTTAGTATTATATAAAAAGATAACTGAATTGAAATTAAAATTGCAGAAAATTGGAGCGAACGTGACGGCAAACTGCGTACACCCAGGTGTTGTTAGAACCCGGTTAACAAGAGACCGAGAAGGCTTATTGACAGGTTGGTTTATCTAAGATTTTTCTCACTATATTAGTATATTGGTTTATCTTTAAAATATAATCATAATAATTAAGATTCCTAATTATGTCTATATGATTTCCATTTGTCTTTACCCTACTCAGATCTCGCCTTCTTCCTGGCGTCCAAGCTCCTTAAGACCGTCCCTCAAGTAATTAATTGTTTCTTTTTAGTTATCTGTGGTGGATAAGTTATCCTTTTTATTTGTTAAGCCTTTGAGATTATTGGATTTATGTGCTCCTTTTGTTTGTGTTGGCATGGGATTAGGCAGCAGCAACGACGTGTTACGTGGCAACAAATCCAAGGTTGGTGAACGTATCGGGAAAATACTTTACGGACTGCAATGAAACGACGCCGTCTGGACTCGGATCTAACGCCTCCGAAGCTACCAAATTATGGGCTGCTTCTGAGATTCTGGTAACTCGACATTCCAAGGCCGGTTTCGACCCATTAAGCTAGAGAAAAAAAATAGAAGAAGTACTTAGTTATCTTATTTTATATACCCCTAGGAAAAAATATATATTTAAATCCTTATTAGATGAGAAAAAATATTATAAAGTTTAGTTAATCCCCCGAACTTATACTGCTATCAAGAGTCTTATAACATATTTAGATGATATTTATACAATTAGTGTTCTATTTCTTTAGTACTAGTGCGAAGCTGAGGTACTTTATAGTCTTTGTTTATACTTAGTTATATTTTATATGAGATTTATATTTTCTTTTCATATTTTTCTAATTTGATATAAAAAAATTAAGTATATAGGATGTAAAGCCCAACTTGGACTATTATACTTCAATGAGAATATGAAAAGTTAAGTGGGAAATCATAATGTCAATCATTAGTTTCGAAAGTGCTCCGAAGTTCTGCTCATCTTTTGATAATTCTTGTGATTAACTCATTTGGACTGATCTGTGAGATCTCTCTCTCCTTCTCTCTTATCGTTTTATTGCTTCTTATCTTATTAATCTTTTTGACATTGACTATTCATATGTCCATGTGCGATATTAAAATGAAGTCCTGGCTTTCCATCACTGTTTTGTTATTACGTGTGAAGCTATTTGGATGTTGATTTCTTTTTTAGTAACGAGTTGGCACTTTGCATTGACTAGTTAGCCTCTGCTTTTATACTATGTAAATCTATAGTAAGTCGTGATGAAGAGTAGAGGAAAACTTTTCTGTTTTCTGAATGCAGTACACTTGATTGTATTTATATTATTTTAATTAATTCTGACTTTCTGCAAATGTTCATTTAAGATAAATAAGGAGAAATTGTATAGCGCAAATACAAAAGAAAAAAATTGTGAATGTGGTTGGAGAAAGTAATAAAGGAAATGAAAAAAAAAAAAGATATGAAAAGGGTGAGAAAAAAGATAGATAGGAATGGGTTAGAGGGGGGACTTTAAGATTCAGGACCATGTAAAATGGCGCATGATAATACTTTTGCGAGTGGGTCTCTCTGTTTTCTTTTCCTTTTTATAAAAATGACCCTACTAACATGCGCCAGGGGGGTTTCACTTCTTAAAAAGAACTCTCGTGCGCCATCAAATTGCTCCGTCCTCACGAAATTTTAATCATTACATAAAAGAAGAATAGGGGAAGAAGGTTGTCGCAAAGAAGAGAGCTTAAAACTCAAACAAGAAACAATGCACATACTTAGTCTTCAGAGCACTTTAGTGTTAGGCCATGTTCGTTTGCTCAATCGGAAGATTCATTTGAATGGTCCATCTAGATGATCCATCTGAATAGTCCATTTAGATGATTTTCGTTTTTTTTCTACATGCATATGGATGAGATGAGTTCGTTTTTAATAGATTTGCATTTTCATGCAGATACATTTAATAACAAACTACTAAAATAACCTTACTTTTAATCTTATT
>OVAY01002407.1:0-18114 GCA_900406395.1 Kernera saxatilis | reverse complement strand
ATATATATTTATTTGGTTCTTTTGTGTCTCATATTTAATCCATTTTTGGTACGGAAGGTTATTTTATAAAACATAATATATAAATTCAGACTCTGGATATTGAAAAAGATGATGGATCGAATGCTCAAAATTCTTACAGTTTTAAGAAAATATAAATGAAAAATGCAGAATAGATTTACAAAACCATAAAAAGGGAAAAAAAAACAAAATCTAGCAAACGCCGAAATTATTATTATTATTATTTCATTAAATTTTATGAAAAGTTGAACATACATTACAATTTTTCATAATAATATAATTGGTAACAAAATTTAGAACCGGGAAAACATTCATTTTACCATGAATTCCACGGAAATATCGAAACCAATTACATATTTCTAAGATCCATACACACAACCACCATAGCTTGGATCAGTAATAGTGAATGTGCCGGTATTTCCGAAATTGCATGCCTCTTTGGTGCGGCCATGGCTTTGGAAATAAGCATTCATCACAAATGATGCATGGTTTACAAGAGTATTAGGATTAAAACAAGATCCACCAGGTCGGATTGGTCCACAATCGACGCCTCCTTGACTACACCCAAAATCAATATTCGATTGTAGTTGTGCATCTGTCGCCGTCAGAGTTGCTACACACCATTGTGTTGAGATCACCACAGGAACATGGTGAATCATAATAGAAGATAGAAGGATGAAATAAAGCGTCAAGAACGAAGAAATTTTAGCCATTGGTTTTAGATGATTACTCAAATGATATTCAAAGAGATATATGTTGGACATCTATGATCTATATATCTTTACTTATATATATACACTATATTAAACGATGTATTTACTATATTGTCAAAAATTAATTCTTTCGTTTCACCTTCTTAACAAATTAAATCTAAAAGTTATAGAAGATAATTTAATAGAGTTGACTACAACATTTATAAGTTTACCTTAATAATATAGTTAATTAAATAGATAGTCAAATATTTAAAAATATTTAAGAAAATAAGAAAATATCTTTATCATTAGAAAAATCGCAAAGGAAATTTTGGAAGTTGAAGGAAAAAAGAAGAAGAAATTTTGGAAGTTGACACAATAAATTAATTTAATGGGAAACTAAATCCGGTTTTTAGACAATAAGCCCTATGCAATTAACATATAAGTATAACACACTTGATTATATATATATATATATATATATTTTTTTTCATTAGCATATAACACATTTGATTATATGATGTTTACGTAGTTGTTTTTTATATAATAAATTTAGGCAAAATGGAGATGGATTATATCTATCTCGCTCTCTATCTTTCTTTGGTATTTGTGTGGGTTCTTTGTAATCGTTTTTCTTCTTATAGTAGTCTTCATTTTCCGGTGGTAATCTCCTTTCATATTCCGATATAGTACATTTGGTATTGGAACTCGGAAAAATCAGAAGCAACGTTGAATACATTAGTTTGGGTTACACGATGTGTGATTTTGAGTCTTATTGAAAAGGTGTTAACCTAACACAGTCTTCACATCCGTTTGAAACTAATTACAAAGAAGAAAAATAAAATATTTACTCTGTTAGTGAGTAAAGCTCTCCGGATGAAAGCATAGTCGATATTCTTTTATGTATTTTAT
The DNA here is from genome assembly GCA_900406395.1 of Kernera saxatilis. Classification (NCBI taxonomy): domain Eukaryota; kingdom Viridiplantae; phylum Streptophyta; class Magnoliopsida; order Brassicales; family Brassicaceae; genus Kernera; species Kernera saxatilis. The sequence continues at coordinate 16,492 of OVAY01002407.1, read as the reverse complement.
GTTGTTATAATGATTTGTATCTCAATGATTTTGTGTAGTTTTCTTATTAACTCAATTTGAAATTAATATAATAAATTAGATCTTTTAATAAAAGTAAAAATTCAACGAAAACGGAAACACGAACATGTGATACCAAATTCTACAAGATGGATACAATATGATATAATTCTGGTTCGTGACATTCTCACGTTTCTTGTTCGAATTTTAACGACCAGTAGATTTTAATATAAGATAATTGAGAAATATATTGTAGTTACTTCATGTTTGTACACACCTTCATGTTCTAAAGCCCTCCTATGTTGGGGAAGTGAGTCACGTGCAAAAGCCCACATGATTAGAGCAAGTGAAAGGTGACACATTAGGAACAAAGTAATATATAATTTTTATTATTATTAGTCAAAGAAGTGTCAAAGATGAATTTGCAACAGATTCTTTCTGAAACAAATCAAATATAACCTTCAATCGATTCCTAAATTTCTCCATTATACTTTTGCTTATTCTCTGCTCAAACTTTATTGGTTTGAGCCACTTTATCCTCAAGTAAACCTCACACTTACTTGTTTTACAATCACTTCCTGCTTTCTTCACCTCATACCTTAGATGAACCTACATTATTAATCATCATCATCATCATAATCATTCACTCTTATTCCAAAGATGACTTAAAATCTATTAAGTACTGTATAACCTATTCTTAATTGTATCGGGTTCTGGGCTATATATAAGATCATAAGGGTTTTGTAAAGTTTAACACACGATTAATACAATATTTGCCTCGATTCTTTTCGATTTCATCAAAGATCATCAACGATAATCACAACATTTACGAATGTGGCTTTTGTTAATAAAAGCAGAGTTAGAGGAAGAAGAAGAAGGCTTACGCGAAAATGGTCTCCGAAAGGAACATCATGGAGAGCTACAATCTCATTCAAGATCCAGCCTTCATCATTCGGAGCTGGAGATTTCTGTTGTGAGCAAGTGACTCCGCCTCCGAACACAGAGACATAGTGGTTGTATTTGTAAGAAAGGCGTCTTTCGTAGACCCCTCCATGTTTTTTAGATTCCCATGTCGTGCTCGCGTAATTTAGACATCCTGATTTCTCCATGATCTTACGCTCCATTTCTCCTCCACCAAAGATCTTCATTACCAATTCTACCTGTTTAACAGAAGAAGAGCATCTTCAAAACCGATCCGCATACTATGAATGAAACGCTGAGTAAAGATAAGGAGGAGTGAAAAGATGTACATCGCCAGGTAGGTCGCACGCGTACACTTTCGACATCTTTAATGCATCCGCGTCTGAAACAACTGCGACATCTTCAGGTAAGAGGAAAGGATCTGATACATCTAGCTCTTCTTCTGCTATTTGTGCTCTATGATCTATACTTAACGTCCTCGTCTTCCACAGAGCCATAATTGTCCTGCCATTTTCATGGATAATTCAAATTCAATAGCTACAAAACAGTGAACTAAACGCTATGGGTTTGGTCAATTGCTACGAGTACCTGCTAGTTGCATCAAATGACACAAATGACTGGAAATAGAACCAAAGTCTTCCTTCCTCGTCCTGAGATTTAGCTCCATGCTTTGCGTCGAGACCTCGGTTCTTTTTCAGAACAATGAGCAGCAAAGGGCTACCTAAGGAAGCAAGAGTTGGGGGAAGCACTTGGATGTCATCAATATCTTCCCAAAGGAAGTAAAACTTTGTCTTGTGTCCAAATAAATTGGAGTAGAACGCAACAATTCTTGCAGACAGAAAGAGCTTGCCCTGTCAAGAATATTAGCAAACAAATCTTAAAATACAATTTACATGAACCTATGGGTGAAGCCCACAACGTTATATATTTCTTCGGTACACAAGGGAAAACTAGTTCAAGAATTAGCGATACGAAGAGAAAACAGACGCAAACCTGGACAGGCAGTTTTCTCTTCAAGTAACATGTATATTCTTTGAGAAGAAATTCTTCATGGGGCAAACTAAACAGTTTCTGGAAAGCCGAGTTCTTTTGCGGTGATCGGATGTTCAACTGTCAACACATACAACAAGAGAGCAATTTTCAGGGTTGCAAATAATGAAGGATTTTTCGAGGCAACCACGCAGGAGTCGCAAAGACCTAATAATACTAGATGTACATGTTTACCTTCTTGCCGACTTCCTTTTCTACCTTACTCAAGTAATCCTTCATTGTTTCAACTCCGTTCTTGTTTTCCAGAAAAATTCTCAACTGTAACTTCGATTGAGACGCTTGAGCATGGTGACCAACTAGAGGAACACACAAGTCTGCAAGTTCATCAGATGTATGTTTCAAGAAATTGATCTCTGCGTGCCCGAGAGAGGCACCCTGGTCAAATGGACCATCAAAATCAAATACCTCCACATCTAATACCGACGGTGGTTCCTCCATTGCATCAAACTCGATTACCTCTGCAAGAACCACACCGTTTATTATTCAGTGGCAAGGTGGCGATAGAAAAGGGAAACCGTCGAAACGAAAGATCCAAAAAATGAGACAGAGGATTTCCACAGAAATTGAAGAGATAAACAAGAGAAGGTTTAATTACCATTCCACTGAGGATCCTGAGCTTGAAGTTTGACAGAACTTGTTCTTGTTTTCCCATTGCAAGTGAAAACAACATAAGGATCAAAGAGCTCTGTTGCTTCCACTGAAGCCAAATTTGTGCCCTTAATTAGAGCTATTGTTAGAATCCATCCCTTTCCATTGGATTTAACTCCTTGATCTCTTCCTGAAATCAGAGGAAAAAAAAAAAGAACTAGAGGTCAATTGGACTGCACAAGTGATTACAAGTTTGAATATTATTTTCTTAAGAGAAACTATCATTTCACCTCGATGTAATCTAGCTTGTATAAAGTGGAGTGTCATCATATAAACACGCTCCAGAAGAAGAACTAGAATTCCACTACTGAACAGCTCTCCAAAACTATCAGGTAAATCAAGCCCATAGAATTCAACTCCTTGGATTTTGCTGGGCTCACAGTGAAGTATATGTACCACAACATACACAGACAAAAGAAGAGCACAGACGACAGAGGAACTCCAGAAGTATAAAAAAGCTGATTTCAAATCAGTCTTTTGCTCGGACTGCACTGTCGCTATAACCTGCTCCTTGTCCAATAAAACAGCCGAATCAAGAGTTTTGTAATATTTGGCCAGGAGATCAGCAAATTGCTCGAAGCTCTCTTTCAACCCTTGCCTAGCACCTCCTTCAATCATACCTTTCATTATAGTACTTTGACTGAATTGAATTCCCCACGATATAATCAGTCGAGAAGATTCCTCACCACCATTTGGCTCTGTTCCAGGTAGTATCTTGTAGAGCAACTCTACTTTAAAGGTATTTCCATAGGGAACATCTGGTGTGCTTACACTAACAAAAACAACAAACTGCTTCTCATTCGCTTTCCTGTAAACTTGATTTTCTGTAGCTTTTCCTGCTTTGACCAACTTTGTTGCAGGTCTCATGTATGTGACAACCCGTGTTAGACGAGGATTATCTTCCTGTATCATTGTCCAAGGCCCTTCCTGTACATCTGATAAACCTTGAAGTTCAGCCAACTCTTTCCTAAATTGCGAATTTGGCGAGAAAAGAAATTTGTTAAGATCGCAAGGTGAGACTAAATATTTCTGATCAAGAAGAACTCCCCCTAAAAGATTCTCAGGCATTTCTTCTTTTTCGCTGTCGCTAGACTGCATCAGATCAAGGCCTTCCTCAAAGCTAGTGCAAGTAGCAGAGACGCAAGATTTGTCGGTGGCATCCTCATAATTCGAGGTTACACTTTCTCCTGCTGGCTCGTCGTTGAGTCTCTTAGAGATTTCCTCTTTCTTATGAAAAAGCTTGTCAATCTGGTTGACAAAAATTTTCATTAAGTGTTTCCCTTCATGCTGTTTGCGCCGTTTCCCATCTTTGGAGGAACCTGAATCTTTAGCAGATCCTTCGAGTTCTTTTACACCCTCCAAGTTGATATCCTGCTTATTATCATGGAGAACTTTTTCACCAGAGATACTTTCCCATTTCCCTTGCAAAGACAAACTGAGAAGGATTTTCCCTGCAAGACAAAGGTAAAGGTCATATCCAGAGATAAACCAAGACATACACACACACACACACACACTGACACACACACACACAAACACACAAAATACAGAGCCCAATGCCAATAAGGGAAGAGATCAAACTCAAAGATTTTGATGATTCTGGTATCTCAATCTGTCTTGAGTAATAGCATAGAAAGCTTATTGTTGAATAGAGACATTTCAGATAGATAAACAAGGCAAGACAATAACAATAGAAACAGATAGAGAAAACAAGGAAGAGAAAGATTAACAGTTTTTGTAAGGTCACAGAATTCAGAGAAATCTCAAAATCAAATGATTATCAAACACATTCTCATATATGATCTCAAGCTAAATTCACTAATGGTAAGCCATTTCCCCACTAATTAGAGACTCAAAATCCTCACCTAATACCAGAAAACACCATTTCGAATGAATCTAAAAACTCGTTTACTCATCATGATCAACATTTGCGGAAGTGATTGCAGAATCAATTCAATACTAGAATCTACCGAATAAAAAAACAACATGAATACTAAGAGAATCAGATACTAACTAGAAAGAGAAAGATTAACAGTTCTTCATAAGGTCACAGAATTCACAGAAATCTCAAAACCAAATGCTTATCAAACACATTCTCATATATAATCTCAAGCTAATATCACTGATGCTAAGCCATTTCCCCACTAATTACAGACTCAAAATCCTCACCTAATACCAGAAAACACCGTTTCAAACGAATCTATAACTCGTTTACTCAACCCTTAAATTCATGATCAACAAAGTAGAAACGAATATGCCATTTCATACTAACATTTCGTATGAACAAGTGATTGCAGAATCAAATCCAAAATACGAGAATCTACGGAATCAGATACTAACCACATTCGATGTTAACGAACTTGCCATCACTAGGCTTTTCAACAACGAACCACGTCGGCAACAGAGTCTGATTCTCTTCGCCGGCGACGGAACAAAGCGGTATCCGAACTTTACCGATTAACCCCGTGGAGACATTCGACTGATGATCCTGCTCGTGATGAAGAACCGATACAACAACATCGTCACCTTCCTCAACACCACTAACTCTAAAAACGAATTCCTCGTTCCAGATCGGATTCGAAGTATCTCTCGCGACTCTCGTCTTGGACTTGTGTTTCCCAACGTGAAGCTTCACGAGCGTCTCTTTAACCGGTAAATCCTTCGCTTGTAAGACGTAGACGTAGAGCCTCATCGTTGTTGTTGATCAGAGGAAGCGAAGCTTGAGAGAGCTAAGAAGAAGAAGAAGAAGGGAAAGGGAAGTTAAAACCCATTAAAGGGAAGATTGTATTGTATATAAAACGTGGGAGAGGAAGAGAGTGACACGGAAAGAGATGATTGTGATGATGGGTCGGTTTCTTAAGATTACACTACACACACATTCGGCGATATTTGTTGGTCACTAGTTTAGGATTTTTCTTTTTATGTTTTTTTAATTTTCGTTTTCATTAATTTATTTTGCTTTTTTTATTTGTTGAATTAGGAATGCTCATTCGGTTATTGGGTTCGATTTAATTGGAGTTTTTCAAGTTTTAGATTTTTTGGATTCTAAAAATAAGTTTTATTTGAAATTAAATTATATTTTGGTTCAGTTAGATTCAACTAAATTCAGTTTAATAATTTCAGTTCGGTTCGGTTTGGAATTCGGTTGGATCTTGACCAAAAATTATAACAAAAACCAAAATATTTAACTTATTTTAATTAATGTTGTAGATTTTTAGTATTATCTTTAAATGTATTTTTTATAAATTTAAATAAAAATATTAATATTTAATGAATTTTGGTTTGTTTGGGTAGTTTAGTTCGAATTTATAAAATTTAGGTCCGATTAAGTTCGGGTTTAAATAATTCGGTATATAATTTTCTATTTTGTTAGTGTTATTCTTTATTTGGTTTGACTTTAAATTTGTGGATTTCGGTTCGGTTCAAGACGATTCGATTTGGAAAGTTGAATGTTTAGCAAATTTGTATTAGTTTTAAATTTTTTAATGAATCTATAAAAACACTAGATGATTTTACTTACATACATTAAATAAACATATTTATTTTTATCATATCAACAAAATTTGTTGATTAAGTGATTTTAAGCTTTTTCTGTTTTTAATTTTTTCTTTGAGAAAAAAAATATTTAGTAAAAATTTTTAAACTTTGACAGATTTATGGAAAATGATTCTTCAGATCGTATGGTTTTATCTACATTACGTTTACTAAGAACACATTTATCTTTTATATGTGGGCAAAATTTGTTGAAATTTAGGCTTTTTATGTTTTTTTTTTCTTTCTTTTTTATATTGATTTTGGCTTTTTGGTGGTCGTTGAATGTTTAGCAAAACCATTTCAGCTTTAATGGTTTTTGTGGAACACGATTCTCTCAAGCAGTTTTTTCAGAGAATATTTGGGTAATCGGAATAAAAGAGGTATTAGAATTTGAGCCATGACTCATGAGTCACGCTTTGCCTTGTTAAAAGATCTTTTAATTGGAATAAAATAACCTTTCTGTCTAAAACATTGGACTTATTTTTGTTTTACTCAAAAGATTGTGGTTTTAATCATTGAAATCTGTGAATTGTTGTGATTTCTTTCCTTAACGGAAATATTTAATATTTCAGTTTTTTTTTTTCATTATGATTATGAAAAATAATTGTAAAATGTTAGGTTAATTAGGTAGATAATCTAATCTAAACACTTATTTGTAAAAAAAATAACAAGATGGCTGTATTTGAATTTCCGTTATATTATAATACATATAATGTTTTAATTTTCAAATTCAATTCCAAGGCGGCTATTGATTTTGCTTGACGTAAGTCACGTAACAGCACCAAAAAACTTCCACATGAACTAACGCTATCTGTCAGTCTTTTGTCCTACACGTATTTTTTTTTTTTGAGAAAAAAAGCTATGTGATGTCTTGTACACCTTTTAAACTCCTACACGGGCAACAAAGTTTCACATTTTGTTTGAAAAGTTGGCCGTATTGTTAAGACAATTTGCTTAAACAGTAAGATTGCGTTCGAAAAAATTCGTAATATTATAACTTATACAAAACCTAGAAGTATGAAAAAAAGTGTTTCCCTGTTTCATTGATGATCTAAGATGGCGTTTTTATAGACTCGGTAAATACTTAAATCTACAAGAATTTACATAAGCAAGAGAGGAAAACTAATCAATATACAAAATGAAACCTCCTAAAAAATTCATAGTATAAAGTGAGTAGTTGAAAATATGTAGAGTAAATCCATAGTCCAACAACGTTAAATTTAACTTGGTAAACCAACATCATGGGCTTAATTAGGAAGACCATAGTTTTTTGTTTTCTTGTAAACGACAACACCAGCTTCACTGAAATATGGTGTAAATTTCTTTATTAAGATCACCGTGTAACGCTACTAATATCCATCTGATGAAATTTCCAATGTTAAGAAACATACACTTGAAAAAGGCTCGTACGATAGTCTTTTTAGCTACATGTCGTAACGTCATCTTATGAAAACCGATTCGTTCCACATGTCGTAAACATCGAACATCGTACGTTCGATGTTTTAATCTGAGAAAAACATTTACTATTGATAATCTTTTTTTTGGAAAGATTTTCGGTGGTCCATATGGTTATTTTCCAAAATCTCAATATCTCGTTTCATAACGTTGCACCAGATTTCATCACAAGCAATTTGAGAATAAAGATTGAGGTTCATATCCTGTAGTGGTGCTCTAGAGAGCAATTTGTTGGAAGATAAATATTTTTGAAGTGATGGAGAAAGTGTAAAACTTGTGAGAAAATAAATTTTAGGAAGAAGTTTTTATTTCTTTAGAATAATTTGGAATAACTTGATTATAAATAAAAGAGGAAGGAAGTATTTATAGCCTACAAATTACAAAATATCTAAAATATTTTAATCATAAATCTAGAGTGTTTTAAAATAATATTTTGAATATAATCTTATAATTATCTAGATTTTTATTAAAAAAGATAGAAGATGGTTCTAAAAAATTTCTAGATTTTGGATCAAGTTTTGGGTTTGACCCAATACAATTATTGGATCATTCACCCAATAATTAAACTTACCCAAAATCAAGTTTTTAATTCTCCCTCTTAAACTTGATTTTGATACTCCTAGCAAACTCCTCATCTTGGTACGTCTTCGCGCTTGAGAGCTTCGTGAAGATATCAGCTACTTGATCATTCGTTTTCACATACTCTAACTGGCTTGGCAACACACTCTCTAATATAGTGATAAGGAGTGTCAATGTGCTTACTTCGATCATGGAAGACTGGGTTTTTTGCTAACGCTATTGTTGATTTATTGTCCATGAAGATTTTTGTTGGTTCATCGTGTGGCAAAGCCATCTCCTTTAATTGGTTTTGTAACCAAATAGCATGACTGCAAACACAAGAAGTGGCAGCTACATGCTCCGCTTCACCAGCGGAAAGAGTAACAGCCGGTTGTTTCTTCGATATCCATTTAAAAGCCGTATCTCCAATATAGAACACGAAACCACTTGTGCTTTTCCGGTCATCTAAGTCTCCACCTCAATCGCTATCGCTATATCCAAAAAACTTGTAATCGTTAGAAACATAGTAATACAAGCCAAAGTTTGTTATATCTTTGATATAGCGAAGAATCCTCTTTGCTGCATTTAGATGAGTTGTCGTTGGATGCTCCACGTAGCGACTAACAACTCCGACTGCAAATAAGATGTCAGGCCTTATGCACGTTTAATAACGCAAACTGAATTCTAACAAAGCTTTTAAAGGGTGTTGGGTCCACTCTTTCTCGTTCCTCATATTTTGACAACTTGGCTCCACATTCCATTGGCGGGCTACATGGATCCTGAAATGACTCAAGAGGTCTTTGCTGAAATCTTCAAATCTTAATCCAGAGAAGGTTCGATCAGGACTTAGTATAGAAGTAGTTGAGGAAGGCCGTTTTGCATTCATCCCAAGTTGTGAATGAAACTGGAAGAAGAGATTTCAGCCATTTGTAAGCTTTGTTAGCCAAAGAAAAAAGGAACATCTGCATTTCATGTAATTGGCAGGAGCTCCATTGGACGTCATGGTGTTGCATATCTCCTTAAAGATTTTAATGTGATCTATAGGATGTTCTCGTGTCAAGGCCCTAAAGTATCTTCTAGCTGCCTGTTGAATACAATGTTTTTCAGTGAGTGTGTAGACCATCCAACATTGCACCAAGTGAAATACAATGTTTTTCAGTGAGTGTAAGTAGACCATGATCCGAGTTTTTCAATTATTCTTTAGCCAATTTTTTCATTTCACGATACTAAATCAATTTGCGATTAATTTAAAATTTTGTTAATGTGACATTTATTCGATTTCTTCCCTAAATCACAAGAGTTCACACCCAAATTTACATACTTTGCTAATCATTTGAATTTCAAGAGATTTAGCCAAAGTGAAAAACAAATTTACATAATTTGCAAATTCTCGTTTGAGAAAGAGGATCAAACTTCAAACATAAACTAACAATGCAAACTTAGAAAAAAAAAGGCTTTTGAGATTAGAGGTTGAAATTAAGAGAATGAAACTTGAGATTCATCTTCTTGTTGATTCTTCTTGAATCATCTACTCCAAAACACTGAGACCTTTGGCGACACATTGATGCCACAACTTCTTTCATCGACTCTGGTCCACATACCAACACTCCTATACTTGAACATCCTCTCAAGTTCTTCTCAAACTCCGACAATATCTCTGTGTCCAAAAATGCCATAGAACCTTAAGAGACATTATAAAAACTCACAAGAGTGAAGTTTTAATCAACATGTACCTTCGAATTTCGGTCTTTCTCCGATATGTATCTCATGTTCCTCAATAGGACCAAACTCGGTGAAGTTTCTTTCATGTGGTTTTACTTCTTCTTTAGACATTCTTGGAGCCTCTCTGTGTTGTCGTCTCCATTGTAGAATAGTTGCAGCTAAACCTCCAATTGTTATAGCTATAACGTAAGAGACAATGATAAGCAAATCTGGAACCCATGAAGGAACCTTTTCTTTAGCTGTCTTGATTGCTCCTGAAGAAGCTAACTTCATAGAGTTTGAATGCTTCTTGTGTTCAGAAGGTATAAAGAAATGGCTTAAACCGATAAGCAAGACGAGAAACGTAAGCACGGTTATAAGGACTAATGTGGCAAGCCATCTGAAACTTTCAGGGCCAAGAATTGGGAATCTTGAATAGTCCTCGTTGGTTCCGAGGTGAATAGACTGGACTTGTGATTGAGCCAAGAACTCTTGCAATGTAGTTGCTCCATTGGAATGCTTTTTCTCTTGGGTGACAAAAACTTTTATCTTGAGATTTAAGCTATTGCTTGAGTTAAAGAGTATAGAGGATATTGGAATCAACATGTTAATCTCTTGGAATGTCCTAACCGCAAACACGAGCTGCACTCTCTTTAGAGATTTGAGTCGGTTTTCGCAAGCTAGTTCCTGCAAAATGCTTAGAAATGGTGTAATCCCGATTCCTCCAGCCACAAGAAACAGAGTATCATACCTGCCAAAACATATAAATACTTTCAAGTTTAAACAAGTTATCGAAATCGAGCTGATGTAGAGAGTGTTTTAGCAACCTTAGGAAATCTACCGAGGCAGGTCCATAAGGACCTTCTACTCTTATGGTCATCTTGTTAATCTTCTTATCAGAAATTGCAGCTTCTTCTACTTTGTTATAAACAGAATCTGTCCATTTCCCTTCACATTTCATTAGAACAGACAATGTGTGCTTGTCTACACTCGAGCTCGATGTAATACTAAAGGGATGCCATTGAAACTGTGATACCAAAGGAATGTTCACGAATATAAAACTCGAGGGAGCATAGTTAAGCCCTGCAAAATACCACAATAAGTCACCTAAACAAAGCAACTTTTCTTATAATCTAGAAAACAGAAAGGAATCAACTTTCTTACTTGGGTCCTTTGGCAAGACAAGCTCAATGGCTTTACATGAGAAGAGACGAGCAGAAAGAACACAGCTTTCGGATCTTGATTGAACAATCCTAAGTATATTGTCGAGTCCAAAGAGAAAGACTCCAGGGAGGATCCAGTAGAAATGACGATCACCAGCATGAAACAAGAAAGATACAAGAAACACTATATACAAATGATGTGTGTAATAGAAAACTTCAAATTTTTTCCTTCGAATTTGAGGAAGTGATGTGATCCACATCAGTAATCCTGTTACAAGACTGATCACTCCAGCTATATATACCCGACCCGTTCTCTGCCATTGCCAAATCTGTTTTTCACCACAAGAAAGAGCAAGAACATTAATTCAAGATTGTTATAAGGAATTGGATTTAATATATTTTACCTCTTCTTCAATGTGATGAGTAATAGTCCATATGAACAAGGTGCTTCCACCATGAGCCAAAGCAAAGAAGATCAAACCGGTTCCAAGCCACACATGATATCTTACAGAAGCTGCAAACTGAATGTTGAGTAACCGGAACATCGAAAGCCCTCTCAAGACAGGGAAAAGAAGCAGAGCGAGACATGCTTCTGCTAATAGACCGAACCTTGTAGCAACTCTAAAGTACTTAAGCTGCCATCTGAAACATAACAAGTCAATAAAGTTTAGCAACTTGGCATAAAAGGGCTGTAATTTTCGGAATTGGAGAGAAGTATTTACAAGTTAAGATTCATGGTTTTGACAGGTATCAGCTTCTTGAAGTCGTTAGAGACACGAGCATAGAAGGTCCAAGCTAGAAAGAGCAGGAACAAAAGAAGAGCAATGATCTCGAAACAAGACACAATTCCAATGAAGCTATTGATAATGGCTGGTCTTGAGACAGTAATATCTCCTCTCCTTTCCCCTCTACTTCTCATTATGATAACAAGTAGACAAAATACAACATCAAAGTTTTGATCTTTACTTATTTTTTAGACTCAAAAGATTTGAATTTTGCTACCTTGTTGGACGATGATGTTGCGGCAATAAGCTCAAGTAAATGAGTCCAATTATAGAAAGAGCAATAGGAGGGAATGAGAATACAGCAAAGTTGAGACCTGATGAGTCATAATTGGAGAAATCAGAGTAAAATAAGAGAAGATTTAATGGTTAATTGTGAAGGTTACTTACCGTAATAGCCGAAGAAAGTATGTTTGATGGTATCTTCAGCTTGATGCCAAGATTGTATCCATAGAGTGGTTGGTTTTATGATCCAGAGAGATATCCAACCGATAAGTAAGAGATTCATGAGCACTCGAAGAACAAGTAGTGTCGACACTTTGCCCATTTTTCTATTCACTACTTAGTTAGTTCCAATGTATGAGGGTGGTTTGGTTCATCTTCTTCCACTTTCTCTTTATATGGAATCTAAAGAAAGATGATCCAATGAAAGGGGACCCACCACTATGTCACAAGTCACAAGTGTCTTTCACTTAAACACTTATTACTCATTTGTACTCTCAAGAGGTGTAGATTTTAGGATGTGGCTGGTCTTGTGTTAAGAGGAATGAAAATTAGAGTGACAGAGATGAGTTAGAAGAGCAGAAAAGAAATGAAATGAAAATTGTATTTAGATTTATTGGGTTACTCTATAGAAGAAAAGAGGAAAAAAGGTTCTCATAAAACAGAACAAGACAAACGAATCCAGTTAGAAATTGCAGGGAAAGATTTTCTCCTACTTTTTTTTTTCTTTATGATTGGTCGGAGTAAAAAGAAAAATCAACAGTATTTTTCTTCCAAATCTTTAATCTAATACGACGACCAAAAAAAAAAAACACTTTTACTTTAATTCATCACATTAGTATTAGAGTTGTTTTGTGTATTAAAACTTAAAAGTAAAACATACGGTGTAGGTAGAACCGCAAGCCGTAAATTTTTATGAAATGAATAATTTTTTTTACTGTGGAATAATCTATGGAACTGTTCGTAATCCAGTTGCTGCGAGCTTTAGATTTGCTTATTATAAATGATTAGATCATCAATTATAAAAAAAATAACAAATTAAAAGTATTTAACAAAAAAAAAAACATCACACAAGTCACACCCTTAGTTTTACCATGCGTGCATGCTTTAAAGAGCATTTCGGAAATGGGATCCACCATTATGCATCATAGTTGTCAGGATATATCGCGATTCGTATCACGGTATTGGTGTCTTAAATAGCTTTAGCCCAAGACTGGCTCAAGATAGCAAAAAAAGTTATGATTCATGTTCAATATTTGAAATATATACTCCAGTTACATGTATCGTTTTTTTTTTTTTAATTATTTCGGATGTTTAGATACACCAATTTTTCTTTTGGTTTATCAAAGTTTCTATACAAAAGCATACATCGCACATGTCTAGATACAACTCTGCTTTAGATATTTCGTTGTAATCACCAAACTTTAACAGCCCAATTTGGCAGACAATTGAGAATATATACAGTCTATATTTTATACATTCGATCCAAGTATAAGTTGCTTATTCCATACCTAAGATTGATGTTATTTTATAACTCCAATAGCTTTGCATCAGGGCCGGTCCTCGGCCTAGCAAGATGAAACATGGGTTTTGGCCCCATTTTTTTTTCTTCAAAATTNGCAAGATGAAACATGGGTTTTGGCCCCATTTTTTTTTCTTCAAAATTCATTAAAAAAATCTATTGTAAATTGGCTCCCTAATGTTTTATGTATATAAGAATTGGCCCACAAATTTTTAAACATTCAGAAAAATCCAAATTTTTTTTTTGTTTTGCTTTGGCCCCTATTATCTCAAGGCCGACCCTCTCCTGCATGCTCTTCAGATCACACATATCTCCATGCTTAAATAATGTATTCTCTCTTAAGCCTTTGTTTTCAATATCATTACCAACTTAATATTCATCATAATTATAATTAAACGCAAAAACATTAAAAAGGTATAGAAATGAGAGAGAAAAAAGGAAAACTACATTTATTATGCATATACCTTTTTTTTTGTCGGCCAAATCGTTGTATTAGATAAAAAAAATTAAGAGAAAAATATAAATAAATGATATTTTTTCTATACTCTTATCCATTTACACATTTTTTAGGTATAATTATGCCTAAACTACCCTCAAAGTCATAAATATTAGTATCTAATTTGTTTAAAAATATATTTTTAATTCGAATTTAAATATTAAAAAAGAAAACAGATATATTTAAGGAAATAAAATTTTTTGAATATTCCAAAAACATTACAAAAAAATATTTAAAAAATATTTTTTGATATGTTCTACGAATTGTAAAATACGTTTTCTACTTTCTACGAATTGTAGAATGTGTTTTCTGCTATTTATCTTTGTTCTACGGCAGTGTAGAATACATATTCTGCGTAATTTACATGTTCTGCGAGTTTTAGAACATGTTTTCTGCGATTTCTCTTTGTTCGACGGCAGTGTAGAATACATATTATGCGATTTTTAGAATATGTATTCTGCGTTTTTTTGGAATTAACAAAATCTCGATCTCTTTTTTTTCTCACGCCTTTCGTCTTCTTCTTCAATTCTTTCTGTTTCTCCTATTTTCATATCTCAGCAAAAATCAATCGTCAAAACTAAAAAATTATGGTGAGTTTTTCGAATCTGTTGTTGTTGTACCACAAATTGATATGTGTGAATTTTGTTTGAGAGATTTCATTGAATATCTTTTGTTTCATAGATAAATATACTGGAGATTTACGTGACGTGTAGTGTTTGGAGGTTGCTTCTAAATCCCGAGATAATATAATATGGCATCCTCCAATCAACAAAATTCAGAAAAGTCCACTCAATTTCACTATATTGGTAAAAAAATCGACATGGGATCTTACAATAGAAAGCATATCTCGATGGGAATATAAGCAAGTAATTTTCTAGTAAAAAATATAACAATTGGAAAAAAGTAAAGAGAAAAAAAATGTAAAAATTAAAGAATGGGTGGGCATGAATTTTCAAATTAATTAATTGCCTAGTCCACTTAGATAAAAGAAATCTAGGTGAAAAACATATGAATGATGAGTTGAAAATATCTTTGTAGAGTTTGTACGATATGGGTGAAGTGGTAGTCGCGATCCTAATTCGTCACTTGAAGAAATTTGGTCCCTCAGCATCATAGTGGATTGATGGTCCATGTGTCCATGAATCTCACACTTCGGTTTCTGAACTAACCTATCGAAACCAGTCAAAATAATATGATTAAAACCCAATATAATTAATTAAGAACAAAAAAAAAAGGAGCGGGGTTCTTTAACCTATCGAAACCAGTCAAAATATCTCTTCTCTTTATTTTTTATTTTGATTGTTTACCCTGTTGTATTATGAGTCGTTCAAGTAAGTTTTCATTAAATACATTATGTTGAGAAAATAAATTCATAAAAAATTAAAGAGTATGATTGGTTCCCAGACCGTTTAAAATATAAGTTGTTGACAAAAAAAAAAAAATTTACACTATGAATACAAAGAGATTAAATCAATTTGATGATAATGTTTAAACGTTCAAACTTTTTTTAATATTTTAGAGTAAAAAAAAGAAGAAGAATAAAGAGTAATTTTAATATGAAATACATATTAAAAATTTTATTTTTCAATAATTAAGAATAAATTTGCAAATACTAAATTGTAACAGCGTTGGAATTGATAACATGCGACATTTTAATTATCAATGCTCTCGGCCCACTTTGATATTAGTATATACTCTATACTCCCACGCCTTCTCTTTTACATCTTCACGAAAAATCAGAATTCACTAAGTGGGGCAAGACAACTTTCTAGAGATAGAAGAAGATAAAGTTTAGCCACTCTGTCTCAAAATGTTTTGAAGTCCTGTTCAAAGTTTCTTTCACATTTCTAAAAGAAAAAAGAGTTAAGTTGCTATATGGATAGTTTTTGAAAGTTTAATTTGAGGATAGGGTAGTTTTTAAAAACAATTTGCTAAATGGGTAGTTTCTACTGTTTGTGAAATAGAAGTGCTATTAGTGTGTTGATTTTTAAAAAGACCGAATTGCCCTTAAGACCACATATTCTCAATGTTGCACATGGTGTACGCGATATAATGATAAACCACTAGTGGTTGTATATTTAGTAGTAGTGTACAGCGATATAGTAAAAAGTGGTATACGACAATGATGTAAAATGTTGTGTACGACAATGATGTAAAATATGGTGTACGAGATATGATGAAAAATCATTAGTGTTTGTACAATATGCATTTTGTACACCGGTTCTTGTACACTATCTCATAGGCAATCAAGATATTGTACACAATATCATAAACAAAATGTATGAAATACACTAGATTACAAGATGTATGAAAATACATGAGTTTACAAGGCAGTATGATGTATTTTATACATCTTGTTTACACTGTGTACAACATCGTGATTACCAACGAAAACCGGTGTACAAGATGACGTAGTGTACAAGCACTAGTGTTTTTTGTCATA
>OVAY01002406.1:0-18115 GCA_900406395.1 Kernera saxatilis | reverse complement strand
AAATATATATATATATATATATATATTTTTTTTTTTTATAAAAAAAAAAAAGATGAAATATTTTTCATTAAAAAAGATATTACCAGCTTTATGTACAAACAAACATCATAAACCCACACACAAAAAAAAAATTCAAATGTTTATAAGTAGAAAACAAAAAATCCTTGAATCAGAACTTAGAAGTCCCAACAAAAATTAAACATATACTCATGTGTTTATATGTATATGGTTTATCACGAAATAGAGTGCCTCCGATCTTTGGGTGGTTTGGTTCTGCCTCTCGCGTTGTATGGTGTGATGCCAAACGGGTTTAGCTTTCCGAGTTTTCTTGAAACAGAGTTTATGAATGACTTTCTCGGCAACGGAGGCTTATCCATGGAAGCAGTTGAGATTGGAGAACTGGGATTGCTGCTCATGGTTGTTGATGATTTCCTCTCATTGGCTTTCTCAAACTCTTTGAGCTTCATCTTCATTTTGAGAAGCTCGAGTTTCAAGTCCTGGTTTTCCCGTTTCAGCTTGGAGAGTTGGTCGCTGTAGGAACTGAGTTTGGGAGGAAGAACAGCTGCTGCTGCCGGTGGTGGTGGTGGGGCTGGAGAATCTGAATCGTTGGTGACTTCGCCTCGTAGACGCTGTTGCTCGTAGTAAAGGACCTGAACAATGGTTTGGACAGGAAGACGATCGTTCTGAGCTGCGTGAGCGCAGGCTTCTCGTGATAGTTTTTGGCAATCCATTAAGCTGCATACTTTCTTCCTCTCTACGTCACTCATATTCGGATGCGCCTGCACGAAGAACATTGTGAAAATCTTTAAAAAAACTCCAGATAATGGGAACTTGATCATGTCCAAGAATACAAGATCTTCAAGTTTCTAAGTCACAGGTTTGCGTCATTTTCTGTAAAGACTAAAGATTTATCAGTTTGATGAAATGGGTTGTCACCACTTTCTGCAAGTGTCAAATATTTATGAGTTTTGTAGGCATAAAAAAGGTTTCTGTGTTGGTTCATATAGTGCAAATGAATGTAAATGCTAATATCACCTTCAAGTAGATGTCGACGGCTCGATACATCCCATCTTCAGTAACTCTAGACTGTTCAGGAATAAGTTCAGCTAAACCGATGAATTTCTGCAAGCTCACATTTCTATCAGAAGCAATTTCCGCCAAATAATTCTCCATCAGTTTACCAACACGTTCCATATCACCAGCAAGATCAACACTATTGTTGCTTAACCCTTCTCCTTCTACTTCAAACTCAAGATAATTCATGAGAATGCGTTGAACAGTGTCGGTATCAAACAAGGAATGTTCTCCGGTGAATGAATAAGAAGGAATCAAGAGATCGTCAAGTACGGCTTGTGCCAATTGTAATCCCATTCTCTTCTCCAAGTCAAGCCTACAAGCCACCGTTGTTTCGAGGTATATTGCTGCCCGTAGAAGCATCGAGAGAAAACTAACCGACATTGCATTTTTCTCTCGAGGAAGAAGGCTTACGATTGTTTCAAGAATCACTCTTTTCTCATGTTCTTGTTTCGGTTCAATCTTCTTCATTCCTTTCCCGAAAATCTCCTGCATTTGCATAGAAAGAACAAAAAAAATTACGGATCTTTCTTTACAATAATTTATGGATCTTGAACAAAAGACTCTGTTCTAATCCGATGTCGAGCTATCCAACGGATCAAACCGTAATTTCCAAGTGATATGTTTGTTTGAAGGAAACTCACCAACCCTCGAAGAGATTTCTGAGCATAGAGCATAAGCACTGGACCAAGTCCATACTGCTTAAACCCTCTAGCCATCATCGCGATCAGAACACGTTGAAACGAATCAATCCTAAGAACGGTTAAGTCTTCAGCCCACCAATCAACCACAGGCTGCTTGCTCTGCTGCTGAACAGAAACCTCATTGTTACTGTTATTACTTGAAGAAGAAGGGCTGCAAAATTGGCTCTCCTGACAAGTCATGTAAGCAATTGCATCGATGCAACGGCTCACAAGTTTCACTCTTTCAGCAATGGGCAACAATTCCTCTGATTTGTGCAAGACTGTGATCGAACTCGATAAGCTCTTGAGAGCTACTTCGTTCAAGTAAGCTTCGGCTCTTATGACGAGATTTTCCACAGAGTGATCCTCTGTCATCTCTAGATACTCTGCTGCACATCGCAGCATAGCAATGTTCTCTGTGCCCATATCGAAGTTAATGCCATAGCAGAACTTAGCTGCTAGCTCGAATGCTTCAGAGCCTCCAGGGATATCTGGGATTTTGATAACAGTAGCATCTGAATCGTTTTTTGATTCAGACACAAGTTTTTTGATAAAGCCACACTTTGACGAGAGTGGAAACTGCAAGATTCAGAGAGGTAAAAACGAATCGGCAAGAATGTGATCATGTCATTGGTTTTGCATCATAGAGATTGATCGGTAAATTTAGATCTAGAATTTACCTTATGTAGTGAAAA
The DNA here is from genome assembly GCA_900406395.1 of Kernera saxatilis. Classification (NCBI taxonomy): domain Eukaryota; kingdom Viridiplantae; phylum Streptophyta; class Magnoliopsida; order Brassicales; family Brassicaceae; genus Kernera; species Kernera saxatilis. The sequence continues at coordinate 15,663 of OVAY01002406.1, read as the reverse complement.
CGAAGCTTCTCCAACATGAACGGTGACATCACTAGAGACTTCCTGAGAAGAAATCCTGAAACAATGTAAACAGATTGGATTTCTGTGTCTTTTCAGAGAAAAGTAAAGGATTTTTACTTCGAAGCTGGAAAGAAAAATGGATTGAGAAGTAAAATAATCTAAGTAAGAAAATGAAAAACCATTCACTGGTTCTCTTCATGGCTGAGGACAAAAGATCTTTCTTCTTTGCTGACATATTACGAACACTTAGCTCGCAGTTTCTTCTCACTCAAGAAATCCACCATTGAACACTATTTCAAGTCATTCTCATGAAGAAGATGTGCCGTAACGTAATAAAAGAGAGAATAAGATCAACCAAAAGAGTTTCTTTCTCTCTTTTCCTCTAATAATTGTGACCAGACAGAAAAAGAGAACCGAAATTCCCCAAACGAAGAAAACCACAAACTACCCTTAACACCAAGAGAAAAGAACAGGACAGAGCAAAGAGGAATGAAGGGTAGTTAAGTAATTTTCATGGAGAGTACAAGATAGAGAGGCTGTCTAAGGACTGAGTGTGTGTGGTAATGGTTTGGTTTAAAGATTTTAGAAGGGTCCAAGTGGATCAGACACATCTTTGGACCAAAACAGATAATTCCAAATTCAAATAAAAATGAGTATTGATTCCTCTCCACAAATGTATATATCTAATCTCTTACAAATATAATATAATGTTTGCTACATATTGGTGTATGGTAAGGAGAAGAGAGGGAAGGAGTATAAGTAAGCTGGAGAATCTTGAATTTGTGACAGAACACGAATGATGGATCTTTGTCCCTACAACAGTCTTATCATCTTTAAATTCTTCCTCTTTTTTTCTGATAATTGAAGTCACTATATGCCCCAACATTTTGATTGAGACTCAACTCAATCTTGCAGTAAATGGTGTCCCTGAATAATATAAGACGTCCACAACGAAAAGTTCAAAATTTTTAAATAGTGACGATAATAAAACAGAAAATGCTACATGAATCTGAGTTTTACCTCTAGTTGTTTGGATTAGCTAAATCCACTCACTTCCTCCACTATTTGCCCCAGGGCTTACAAACAAACTCTTCCTCTCCCTGGTGAGTCAAATGACAAAATCTTCCTCCAAGTCGTCAACCAATTCAACCACTTCAAGATCAATAGCTTTTGGCGATTTTCATGTTAGCAATTATCGACTCCACATTATACACTAACCTCTCATTTAGCCTCTTCATCAAAAAAATATGCCTCACTATCTCTCAATACCCAATCTACTCAGGAAACCTCAACTCCTGAATCTCCTTCTCCTTAATGGTTTTTGGAAATCTCCATCATCTAAAATAACCATAGATGCATGTAGACTATGTAGTAATCTTCGAGGGTATCTACGACTACGACCAAATTAGCTGTCGCATTTATCGGAGAACCCATTGATAGTGATAGGATTCTGATCATATCTTTAAAAGGCTTTGTCGCTGGCCTACGAGCCCCTGAAACCCATAGGTCAGCCGAACGAATCGTGGGGACACAAATAGAAAGTTTCCACCTTTTTCTTGTCTTCAAACTTTTCTCTCCCATTATTGCAGATTTTCACGAGGGATAGGACCAAATTGCAATTATTATAGCTATACACCCTCCGATCGAAACCTCGCTGAATTCAGAAACCTTTCTTCCCCAAAATCAAACCTGCAAAAGGTAATCAGTAGTAACTGTAATATCGGGATCCTAGTTAAAAAAAAAAAACCTAACATGTGCGTAAGCGGGTGGACCCTTCTGGTCCAGTTACACATATCTATTGGGCCATAAAGCCCATATTACTTTGTCAGGCCTTTTTGGCAATTTTGTTGCGCAAAAACTACGCGAACGGAAGAAGAATGAAATCAGAATCCAGTGCGGAAGGGCGTAGTGAATGATACATGCGCTGTTCTTCATCTTCTTCTTCACCTGCTTCCTCCTCCTCGAATCTCCTCTTCGACGTTTCTTGTTAGTGTGCGCCGTCTTGACCTTACGTGCGCCGTTGGCGCACTCTCCTATCCTACGCTCACCTGTCATCATTCCCACAGAGACAGCTGCTTCGGTCGTTTCCGGTGATACTACGATCGATCGCATCGATCCAGATTCTCTCGTCGAGATCTCTGATTTTGTCCAGGCGCGAGCGATGTCGAAAGCTCGTGTTTACACCGACGTTAACGTGATTCGACCCAAGGATTATTGGGATTACGAGTCGCTCAATGTTCAATGGGGGTAAGATTGTAAAACCCTAGAATCCCTCCCCGTTTTTTCACTTTAGCCGTCACGGATATTGGTTCCATGTCCATTTTAGATCAGCTGAATTGTTAGTAAGGATTAAAATCGATCTTTCTAAGGTCTGTAGTGATTTTGATTTCACGTTGCTCTCCAGATAAAGCTTAACTTATGAAAATTGATGCAGTTAATGTGGAACTGAGTTATAACTGCTAAATAAAATTTGTGACTCAAATTCACGAATTTAGTTCTATAAGATAATGAATTTGGTTTTAAATTTTGCATATCTTGCTTTTAGTTCTTCTATTATGGTAAAGCAATGATGCTTTAGTTAAAGCTTTGCTCTGGTTCTTTGCTCTCTCAGGGAGCAAGATGATTATGAGGTAGTAAGGAAGGTCGGGCGTGGAAAATATAGTGAAGTTTTCGAGGGTTTAAATGTGAACAGCAAGGAGAAGTGCATAATCAAGATCCTCAAACCTGTTAAGAAAAAGAAGGTGAATTGTCTTGCTAGGTTTTTAAATTTGATTAGTTTTGATGCTTGCGGTGGTTTATTAAAACTTTATGATCCTTTTTCGCAGATAAGAAGGGAGATTAAAATACTTCAGAACCTCTGTGGTGGACCAAATATTGTCAAACTGTTTGATGTTGTTAGAGATCAACATTCAAAAACTCCAAGCTTGATATTTGAGTATGTTAACAGCACAGACTTTAAAGTTCTGTATCCTACGTTGACTGATTACGATATTCGTTACTACATCTATGAGCTGTTGAAGGTAAACAAGTGAGTCGGTTGGATTATAAATATTCCATTTGACTTCATACTCACATTTCATTCGACTACTTGTTTCAGGCACTGGACTACTGCCATTCACAAGGAATAATGCACAGAGACGTCAAGCCTCACAATGTTATGATTGACCATGAGCTGCGTAAGCTTCGCCTGATAGATTGGGGTCTCGCTGAGTTTTACCACCCTGGAAAAGAGTATAATGTCCGTGTTGCCTCAAGGTATGATTTTAGTTTATATCCTCTGTTTCTCTTTTCGTTGTAGCCAAGCTTCACTCTGATGTTATCTCCTAATGTGTATCAGATACTTTAAGGGACCCGAACTTCTTGTGGACTTACAAGACTATGACTATTCATTGGATATGTGGAGCCTTGGTTGTATGTTTGCTGGGATGGTGAGTGCATGATGTTACATTCTGAAGATTTTCCCTTTTTTCAGAATGTTGTGATCTAATTTCCTCACTCCTCGAATAGATATTCCGTAAGGAACCTTTCTTCTATGGCCACGACAATCAGGATCAACTAGTGAAAATCGCCAAGGTAAAATTTGTAAACTCAGTTTTAGAACTTTGTCAGATGTCCCATTTCCATTGTCGTCATGAACATATCTCTACTTCTTATTCCTAGGTAATTGGGACAGATGAATTAAATGCGTATCTAAATAAGTACCAGTTAGAACTTGAACCACAACTCGAAGCACTCGTTGGGCGGTATGTGAATCTTCAACATTATGCTCTGAGCTCTGATTTCCTTGTAATGAGCTAAAGCTAAGAGAATAGTGTGCTGAATCATTTTGGTTCAATGGAACGCAAACACAGGCATAGCAGGAAACCTTGGTCCAAATTCATCAACGCAGACAATCAGCATTTAGTCTCACCCGAGGTTTATTCTTTTTTTTTTTTTTTTAATGCTTTTCTTTAGAAAATAGTTTAGTTGGGTTAAGGTATTGTATCTTAAACCTTGTAGGCGATTGATTTCCTCGACAAGCTACTTCGGTATGATCATCAAGATAGATTAACTGCAAGAGAAGCCATGGTACGTAGAGAAGACACAAAAAGCCGACCTTTTCATTTTATGTTTCAATCACATTTGACTTTTAATGAATATGTTTTGTTGATTTGATGACAGGCTCACGCTTACTTCGCGCAAGTTAGGGCAGCGGAAACCAGCAGAATGAGAAGTCAATGAAATTCAGAGATCTGTCTGAAAACTTTCTGGTGATGATGGTAATGTTCATCTTTTCTTCAAGCATTTTAAACAAGGTGATGTTTCCTTTTGTCCGTCGTTAAAACACTTATGTCTGAAACGTCTAATATTTTAATTATTTTTTTTACGTATGCTGTTAATTTAGGTTATTCTATTTTTTTAAAAGAGAGGAAACAAAAATCTGATCGGTACTTTTGATTTCGCCCTCTTTTTTAAAAAATTTGCCCTTTTATTAGTCTATATTTATTTTTAAGCCTTTGCTTGTTCAGTAATTTTTTACTACCGATAATTATAATGTTGCCCTCGAATTTATTCGTATTTATTGATTTACCCTTGAATTCTTCAATAATTTTGGTGTTACCCCTCTGATTGTTCATTAACTTTAAACTGATATCGAATTTGTCCATATCTGCTAATTTACCCTCGGACTGTTCTGTAATACAGTTGGTTCTTTTGTTTTCCATATCTATTGTTTTACCCCTAGACTGCTCGGTAATTATGATGTTACCCTCGATTTTCTCCATATTTGTTAATTTACCCTTCGGTTAACCGAGAATTGTGGTGTCGCCCTCGGATTATTCGGTAATTTTGTATTTTTCCTCCGATTTGTCCATATTTGTTTATCTACCCTTGGACTGTTTTGTAATTTAATTTTTGTCATTCGGTTTACCCATATTTATTGTCATACCTTCCGTTTCTCCAGTATTTGTTGTTTGGTCCTTAGACCGCGCGTTAATTTATGTGTAGTCCTTTGGTTTTCTCATATTTATTGTTATACCCTTAGCTTCTTAGTAATTATGATTGTTTCTCGAATTTATCCATATTTAGTTATGCACCTTTGCATTGTTAAATAATTGTTCCATCACCTTCGGACTGTTCAATTGAACAGTTCGATTTGTTCATTAGTTAATATACCCTTGGGCTGTCTTGAATTTAATGTTATGCCCTCTGTTTCTCCCGTATTTGTTGATTTACCCTCAGATGGCTCGGTAATTGTGATGTTGCCCTCGCATTGCTTCATATTTGTTGATTTACCCTTCGATTAATCGAGAATTGTGGTCACCCTCGGAATATTCGGTAATTTTATATTTGACCCTTCAGTTTATCCATATTTGTTTATCTACCCTTGGACTATTTCGTAATTAAACTTTGGTCCTTCGGTTTGCCCATATTTAATGTTACGCCCTCCTTTTCTCTAGTATTTATTGTTTTACCCTCAGACTGCACGTTAATCATGATGTTGCCCTCGAATTAATATATATCTGTTGACATGCCCTCGGTCTATACTATAATTTATGTTTGGTCCTATGGTTTTCCCATATTTATTGCTTTATCCTTAACCTTCTCGGTAATTATGATTGTGTCCTCAACTTTATTCATATTTAGTTATTGATTGTTAGATAATTGTTCTGTCACCCTCGGATTGTTCGGTAATAATAAATTGACCCTCCGATTTGTTCATATTTGTTAGTATACCCTCGGACTGTTTTGTAATTTATTTTTGGTCCTTTGTTTTGCCCATATCTATTGTTACGCCCTCCCTTTCTCCAGTATTTATTGTTTTACCCTCAGACTGCTCGGAAATTATGATGTTGTTCTCGAATTAAATTATATTTGTTGATTTACCTTCGGACTGTTCTGTAATTTATTATTGGTCCTTTAACTTTCCCATATTTATTTTCTTACCATTACATTTTTTGGTAATACAATTTTTGCCCCGAATTTATCCCTATTTGTTGATTTACCCTTGGATTGTTCATAATTGTTGTCACCCTCGAAATTATTCGGTAATGATAATTTGACTCTCTGATTTGTTCATATTTATTAATATACCCTCGGACTGTTCTGTAATCTATTGTAATCCTTTGTTTTGCCCATATTTAATGTTTTACCCTTGTTTTGTTCGATAATTATTATTTTGACCTCCAATTTATACATATTTACTGATACACCCTTGGATTGTTCGATAACTATGAATTTACCCTCCGATTTATCAATATTTATTTTAGTCCTTTGGTTTTGTCCTACGATTGGCCCATATTATATAGCTTATCATTATTTTTTATTTTTTTGGTTTAAAGTTTTACCCAGTTTGTTCAATTGTGGTTTTTACCACTTGGTTGATCCATATATAACTGAATAAAAAGATAAGAGAGGCTCGTGGAAACACGAGGAGATGCACACGAAAACTGCGTGCAAGGGAACATCTGACACGTGGCGAGAGGAGACGCCAGAAACCAAAATAAAACTTATTATTTTTATTTTCCCTTTTTTTTCTCTGGTGTTTGCCGTCTTTCAGGTGCTCTGCTCCACTTACGTTTAATCTACAATCAACGCTACTCACAAGGAAAACCATCGGAAAATCAGATCCAGCAATGCTCAGATTAAACGCTAATTACCCTTTGCTTCCGAAGAAACCCCACCGGGTTTGTAACAGAAAGCTCGGGAATTACTATGATTCTTCGTCCATCTTTAAATATGGCAGAATAGGTGATGATGGTAAGAAGAAGCAACTGGTTCTAAGCGTTACGGTAAAAGCAGTGGAAGACGAAGGTAGTGGCGGTGGAAGCATGAGTTTCTCTGGACAAAGCTGGGATCCAAGTTCAGAGATAGAAGTTCCTTCAGACCAAAGACCGGTAAGTAATTTCTCTATATTCTGATTATCAAGTGGAGAAAAAGATGAGCTTTTGAGAATGTAAAATTTACCTTTATGGTTTTTAGGTGAATGAGTATTCGTCTTTGAAGGAAGGGATGTTGTATTCATGGGGAGAATTGGGTCCAAGCCAATTCTTTCTTCGTCTCGGTGGTCTTTGGTTGGTGACCTTTACTGTTCTTGGAGTTCCTATTGCAGCTGCTAGCTTTAATCCTTCCAGAGTGAGTTTCGGTTTCGAATCCGAGCCCCTGCGAGAAGACGTGTTTACACTGTTTACATATTATAATATATTTCATTGAAAATGTCGCAGGAACCTTTGAGATTTGTTCTAGCTGCAGGGACAGGAACTTTATTCCTAGTTTCATTAATTGTCTTGAGAATTTACCTGGTATTAAAGCATGCCTTGCTTCTCTAATCTTTATTAGTTTCCATCGATTCCGGCGATGTCTCCCTTGAGGATTTGTTCTTGACTACGTATATTTTAGGGATGGAGCTATGTTGGAGATAGACTACTTTCTGCGGTTGTGCCATACGAAGAGAGCGGATGGTATGATGGACAAATGTGGGTGAAGCCACCAGAGGTTAGCATTCTATAGTTCTTTCCTTTGCTAAATCTACAGGAGGAAAAAAAAAAGGCTTAATTAATTCGTGGTAGCTTGAAATGGAAAGTTCTGGTCTTTATATTTCTTGTGGAGATACCTTCGTTTGAAAAAATCTATATGCTAAAACATTGGCAAAGGCTAGCAACTTTAAGAACCATGTGTGTGATATTAACACCAGAAGAAATGAACATACCTGTCGAAATGTATATTTGCCTCTTGAATTGACCTGCAGAGTTTAAGAACCGAACAAAAGGATTAATTACTGTGACTTTGCATTTGTGTTTTCAGGTATTGGCTCGCGACAGGTTGCTAGGTTCTTACAAGGTAACAATACACAAACAATGTTTCTAATTCAAAATTGCAAAAAGCAAACAGAGCAAACTCTTATGAATTCCAGGTAAAGCCAGTAATCAACATGCTCAAACAAACATTAGTTGGAACAGGAGCTTTACTCGTTTCAGCATTCGTGCTATTCATTTTCGCAACACCAGTCGAGGATTTCTTTAAAACCACTCTAAGATCTAAGGAGAACCAACCAGAAGTTTCCATTTCAAGAAGCAACAACAACAAGTTCAATATAAAGTAATAAGGAGATGAGTCAAAATACCTATCTACAAGTATCAGAATTTCTGGCTTTTGTTGAAAGCAAATTCACCTCTTCTCGTTATACGAATTTGCAGAAAAGAACAATTGCTTCGGCTGCCCATAGATGTTGTGACCGACGATGACTTGGCAGCAGCCGCGGCTGAGGCTGCTGATGGAAGACCGGTCTATTGCAGAGACCGCTACTACCGTGCATTGGCCGGTGGTCAATACTGCAAAGGGGAAGATCTTGTTAAATAGAATAACAAGACGCTATCTATCTTTTTCTCAGTTTGATTAAAATCACCCATACTGAATTATCCAATACAGATTATTGAATTTTGTGTAAAATAAGCAGAAAGCTGAATAACCCCAGAAATCGAATTCATATCGGATTCTATGATGAACAACAATCTGATCAGGTGATAATAGCTTACAGATTTACAGGAGAATGAAAATTGAAATCGATGCTTCTTTATTATATCCTATAACCGAGGAATGGATCTCAACCGATGATTTCAGTCACCTACTACACACTAAGAGCAGGAAACTGAAAAATAAAATAAAAAACACCAACACCCAGAATTCGAAATCGTATCGGAATCTCAGATGAAGAACAATCTAATCAGATTACAGGAAATTAAAACTGAAATCAATGCTTGCTTACTTCCTCCTATAACCCGAAGAATGTACCTCAAATTCTCGAAGAATAATCTGAATCACCAGATCAATCCGTCTTCTTGGAACACGATAACTACGAAACCTAATCAATGAGTTAAATCGCTACTGGGAGAAATCGGCTCACACAAAGGACCTAAATTAGAGAGAGAAATTTCAACAGCGAAACGGTAACAACGATCGTCGTTTCGTTCTTTTCGAGTGGGCTACGTGGGTCTGGCCCAGTATAAGCATGAAAGATCTTCGATTAGCGGCCCATTTAGCTTTTACGGTTAAAAAGGCCAAAAGCACGAGTTATTACTTTTTTGTTAGTTTGCGTGAGTATTTTTATGATTAAAAATCCAAAAGAAAAGAAAACATATTCCCGTTCGACCAAAAAAAAATAATAATAATAATAAAACAAATTCCCGAAATAAATTTGGTAGGCACACAGTTCAATTTTAATCAATTTCCAAAACAAGAAAAAGCGTGGTCCAATTAAAACCCTGATATATTCTTTTCCCATTTTTAATATAAAAAACAGGAACGTGGACAAGAGTCAAATAATCATCGTGGCATTATCACTAAGAGTCCAATAAAATGGACCAACCTGCCAGCTTCTGCTGTTGCTATATATTGTTTTGATTTTTCTCGTTTAAATTAATGTAATAAGAATATATATCACAGTAAAGTTAATTATTTTAGATGGGACTTGAGTTAGGTCCGATGTAAAGACATGTTAATTCATGTCGTACCATACGAACCAAAGTCTCTAATTGCCACACACATTATTTGGATCCCAACCGTCAAAGCATTGGTTGGTTGATGTATTCAACGAAACCCATAGAGATCTATGAAAAGCAGTTCGTTATGTTGACCGTTTTCTTTTCGCTATGTTTTCTTTCTTTTTAAAAAAATATAAAACTAGCGTTGTTTTTGAAATTTACGCATGGCGATTAAAGTTAATAGAATGTAAAATTTTAATCGTACCATCTGGGATAAGAAGAAAAATAATATAAAAATATAAAAATTAGATATGATGGTAAATTCAGAGGGTAATTGGCTGTGAATTTGTGATTATTTTATTTTAACGATTTTTAAGTTAAAACTTTTTTTCAATCACACTTTACTATTTCCAAACCCCCTAAAAGCTCTTCTAGAATTTCTCACAATCTTTTTTCTTTTTTAATTAGTCATGTTAGGTTTTTTTTCTTTTAAAAACCAACCGTTTTGTGGTTTGATTATTTTGAAAAATACAACCTACTTTTTAAAACCAGAATTTACACAGCCAACATTTTTAACATCACAGTTTTACTTTTAACCAATCACCCCTCAATTAATAAAGAAAAATCTAAGTGCCTTGTAAAACAAAATAAAAAAATATTACAGCTAGTTTGTGATATAGTATGAAAATTTTCCAAAACAATTTTAAGAAACGGAGAAAATATTTAGTATTTTAGGATCGTCTATGTATAAAAAAAATTGTCATCGATTAATGTAAATATTTGAAATAACTCAAAAAAAATATATGGACTAACATGAGAAAATAATAGAAAAAGCTTAACCAAGTAGCGGGGTTCAATTTATTTTGATAACAAAAATGTAGATCTATAAGTTACTAAACATAAATCATGATTATGTACGAAAATAACAATTGATTTGTATAAATGTTTTATTTAATGTATAAATAAATAATAGAAAACATCATTTTAGCAAAATAACAATTGATAAAAATCTACAAATTACGACATCAGTCCGAAGTAAACAACCTACTGATAAATATAAAGCGAAGCATTTAATGGCATCCACGGACCGTGACATACATCAAATAAAAGTGTTTACATAAAGACGTTGGCTCTATGTGTACATAAAGACATTTTGATGTATAATAAGGACATGCGTATAATGCATTGTTGTTTATAAAAACAGAAGAGAGTCACGAGTACCTAGATTCTTGTATAAACGGAGTTCGAGGTCAGACAAAATTGTTGACTCGACCCTTAGTGGATACACCAGTACCGGGTACGTACCATTTTTTGGGGAATTTAACCGTACCGTACTCGAGCGAACCGGACGTAAGTTATTTATAAGTGAGAATGTGAGCCGGTTTAATAATAAAGTTATCTATAAGTGAGAATGCTATTAAGATGTTATCTATATAAGTGAGGAAACAGATAAATTACTAGTGTAAGCTGTATTAGGCAGGAAAATCGTATGATTGCGTCGTTGAGAAAAAAAACGATTATGATGTATCGAAGATTGATTAACAGTTTAACTAATTAACTTAATTTAAGGTCACATGTCGCGAATTAATATCTACTTGTTGCGACTCATCTGTCCTAACTGTCATAATTGAATCAACGAATTATTATACCTCAGTCCATTAATTGGAAAAATAGTTAAAACTTTACTAATCTCATATTTAGTAGGATATACTCTGACGTCGTATATGTTTTCTTATTTATAGGATATAGTTCCCGTTTGGACAAAAAAAAAGGATACAGTTCCCAGATAAAAAACAAAATATAATTCCGTTTAGAAAAAGGTGACAAAATTGAGATCGGACGGTTGAGAATGGTTTGGAAATTGCTTTTAGCTGGTTCGATTTCGAAAATAAAATGGAGTATAAAGAGATCTGAGAGATGGCACGTTATGACACGTGGGCCATAATCCCAGACGGTGTGCGTAGATCCAAATCTAGTCTTATGCGTGTTCTCACTTGTAGCTTCGGTTACATCTGTATCCTCTTTAATACCAAAATAAAATGTATTTTCTTATGCGCGTAAATCATAATATTTCATATATTTTGGTATGGATATAGAAATCATTTCTGATCAAGCAAATCCGATAAGCATAATAATTTTGAACACGACTTTAACATTAATTTATTCCACACCGTATCAACCAACAAATTAAATTAACCATACCAACTACCAAGCCCAAAACCAAAATAATATGCTTCTTCTACAGAAACTATCCCAACAACACTTTTATTAATTCTCAAAAAAAANCAAAAAAAAAAAAAAAAAACATCCCAAGAACAGCTGAAAGGACAAATAAATAACAAACACATGAAGTGGTAATTCAATATGAATCGAAATTCAGAAATCTATTTGTCCCTTTTCAGAAATTTCGGATATTATTATATTTAGTGAGTTTTTGGTTAAACTCTTTGGTGACTATGATATGTTGATATACACAAAAGACATCGCCTTTGTGAGTCACTCACCACCCACTCATTAGTCATTTCCAACTCCTTGCTACATGGTCGACTATTTCGTAACGCATAATAAGATATAAAGATTCGAATGTGTATGTGGAAACAATGTATCGATACTTGAAAAACGAATTGGATTTCACATGAGTACACCATCAAACGATGAAGATTTATACTGGTATATGTGATTCGGAAACTTTGGACAAGACAAACAAAATATTTTTTTAAAATATTCCCTCTGTTATTAAGTGATGTTTTATCAATAGAAAATTAATTAGATTGACCATATATAATTGTTTAATTTAGAAAAATTTAAATATCTTTTTAAAGTGAAACCAAATTGAGTACGAAAAAGGCTATACACAATTAGTCATAATGGTTTTCGAACGTCAAACAACATAATGGTTTTCTGAACGAACCTATATACCATCTTTATAGTCTCAAACAAGTCACAGTAAAAATCAGAGAAAAATACTACGAAGAGACCCGATAGTAAAGCTAAATCCCGAGATAGTAAAGCAAACAGAATCTCGAGATAACCTACGAAGAGACCTATAGTAATCACTATATTAATTCATGTGAACAAATGTACACTAATGTGAAGAGTTTATTTTTTGTTTTGGCAAAAGGTGAACAAAAGTCTAAAACATTAAAATGACCGAAAAAAAAATTAGAGAGTAAAAAAAAAAATCATCACTTTCAAAGCAGTAGAGTGGACACAACAGTCTCTAATGATTCACTCGTACGCATCCAATATCTCGTCTCCTTTTCTCTACTGTATTTAAACCCTCTCTCATCTTCTCCTTTCTTCTTCGATTCAGAGAGAGACCACAACTTTTTTTTAAAGATATGCCTTCTTCGTTTCTCTCCTCCTCTGCTTTCTCCTTTCTCGTTCTTCTTTATCTGGGTTCCTGCCACGTGTCCTATGGAGCTCAACAAGGAACTTACATCGTTCACATGGCGAAATCTCAGATGCCCTCCAGCTTCGACCTCCACTCTCTCTGGTACGATTCCTCTCTCAGATCCGTCTCCGACTCAGCTGAGTTGCTCTACACTTACAACAACGCGATTCACGGATTCTCCACTCGGCTAACTCCAGAAGAAGCCAACTCGCTCATGACTCAACCAGGTGTCATCTCGGTTCTACCGGAGCACCGGTACGAGTTACACACGACTCGGACTCCACTCTTCCTCGGTCTCGACGTTCACAACGCAGATCTATACCCCGAAACGGGCGCATCCAGCGACGTCGTCGTCGGAGTGCTCGATACCGGAGTTTGGCCGGAGAGAAAAAGCTTCTCCGACGAAGGATTCGGTCCGATTCCGTCTACCTGGAAAGGCGGATGTGAGAGTGGGACTAATTTCACCGCTTCACTCTGTAACCGTAAACTAATCGGAGCGAGATTCTTCGCCCGAGGTTACGAAGCAACGATGGGACCAGTCGACGAATCCAAAGAATCGAGATCTCCTAGAGACGACGATGGTCACGGAACACACACGTCATCAACCGCAGCTGGATCGGTCGTGGAAGGAGCGAGTCTTCTAGGCTTCGCTTCTGGGACGGCCCGTGGGATGGCTCCTCGCGCTCGCGTGGCTGTTTACAAAGTTTGTTGGCTCGGTGGTTGCTTCAGCTCAGATATCTTAGCTGCAATCGATAAAGCCATCGAAGATAATGTCAACGTCATGTCGATGTCTCTCGGCGGTGGAATGTCGGATTATTATAGAGACAGTGTTGCGATTGGAGCATTCGCCGCCATGGAAAGAGGGATTCTGGTTTCTTGCTCTGCTGGTAATGCCGGTCCCAGCAGTTTCAGTTTATCGAACGTAGCTCCGTGGATTACTACGGTTGGTGCTGGTACTATAGATCGGGATTTTCCGGCGCTTGCGATTCTCGGCAACGGGAAGAATTATTCGGGGGTTTCGTTGTTTAAAGGAGATGCTCTTCCTGCTAAATTGCTGCCCTTGGTTTACGCCGGGAATGCTAGCAACGCTACAAATGGGAATCTGTGTATGACCGGAACCCTGATCCCGGAGAAAGTAAAGGGGAAAATCGTGATGTGCGATCGAGGAGTGAATGCTAGGGCTCAGAAAGGGGAAGTGGTGAAAGCGGCTGGTGGACTCGGAATGATTCTGGCGAATACGGCGGCGAACGGAGAAGAGCTTGTGGCGGATGCTCATTTGTTGCCGGCGACCGCCGTTGGAGAGAAAGCCGGTGACATTATCCGGCACTACGTCTTGACCGATCCGAATCCCACCGCTTCGATTTTAATCCAAGGAACCGTCGTCAACATCCAGCCATCTCCGGTGGTTCCAGCGTTTAGCTCGCGAGGACCCAACTCCATCACGCCGAATATTCTCAAACCCGATTTGATCGCTCCGGGAGTCAATATCCTCGCCGGGTGGACCGGAGCCATGGGACCTACCGGACTCGCTTCCGATACTCGCCGCGTGGAATTCAACATCATATCAGGAACGTCCATGTCTTGCCCTCACGTGAGCGGTTTAGCGGCTCTTCTCAAGGCGGAGCACCCGGAATGGAGCCCGGCGGCGATTAGATCGGCTCTCATGACCACCGCTTACAAAACCTACAAAGACGGAAAACCGATCCTCGACATCGCGACGGGGAAACCTTCAACGCCCTTCGATCACGGTGCAGGACACGTGTCACCGACAACCGCCATCAATCCAGGACTCGTCTACGATCTCGCGACGGAGGATTACTTAGGATTCCTCTGCGCATTGAACTACACATCGTCGCAAATCAGAAGCGTGTCGAGACGCAATTACACTTGCGATCCGAGCAAAACGTACTCCGTCGCTGATCTAAACTACCCGTCGTTCGCCGTTAACGTCGACGGAGCCGGCGCGTACAAGTACACGCGCACTGTCACGAGCGTGGGAGGAGCTGGGTCCTACTCGGTTAAAATAACTTCGGAGACAACAGCAGTCAAGATTTCGGTTGTACCGGCGGTTTTGAATTTCAAGGAAGCAAACGAGAAACAATCGTATACGGTGACGTTTACCGTAGACTCATCTAAGGCGTCTGGATCTAACAGCTTTGGCAGCATCGAATGGTCCGATGGGAAACACGTGGTTGGAAGTCCTGTGGCCATTAGCTGGACATAGTGGTAAATTATAAGAAGTTTTAAAGGACTTTTATGGAAAGAAGGAAAGTCACAGGATATTGTAATGGCGTTTTTATATAAGACCTCTGTTTAGCAAAAACGGCATGCAGTCTGTTGTTCAAAGGCTTATCTAGTTTGTTTTTGGATGTTTCTGACTGTTTTCTCTTTGCTAATTTTAAAAAGAAAATATTCTCCGGCCACAACAATATCTGGGTCTCTAGGTGTTTTATCATGTGACTTGAATATTTAATTAGAAATGAACAAAAGACAGAAGATAAACCATTATCTCACCATCATTTCTGTTTTAGCTGCTAGTGTGTTATGACTATTTTGATTTACTAGGCTGCATATGATGCAGCGAGTCAAGTATTCTCATTATTATCTTTTATTTAATTAATTATAATTATTATAGAATTTTAAAAGTTTTAAGGTTTTAAGCGTTTATTATAAATAGCCGTCTTAGGTCTCTTGTATTGTGCAGTTGTTTTGATATTGATATTTTATAAAGAGCTTTGTTAAGCACAGAGAAGAGTATTTTCGATCCTTGTTTTCGGTAGATCTATAGAGATCTCAACGAGTTCAAGAAGG
>OVAY01002405.1:0-18115 GCA_900406395.1 Kernera saxatilis | reverse complement strand
CGCTTCCGCAACGCTTCCTCGAGATTCCAAAAGCTTCCGATTCCGATTCCGGTTCCGAAGCGGGAAGCGAACCTCTAACGAAGCTTCCGTGCTACATAGGTCATAATCAGTTACGAATCTTCCACCTAACCAACCCGACCAGATTTACTTTTCAGTTTTAAATTGTTTTATCATTCTTTATATTTAAATTTTGGCTATAATATTAAATACACAAACCAAATTAGTAATCAAAACGTCAATTACTTTACCGCGATTGTATGCTTGCTCTTCATACGTATATAATTTTTTTTTTATCAACAGAGGATGATAAATTTCTATAATGGCCTACTGGACCACCAACATATTAACGTGTAAAACAATACAACAAGATCTCATCAGATCATTATACCTAACATCCGAGAAATCTCGAACTTCACCATTTAATATAAAAATAAATATAAAGTTACAATTTGAACCAAAAAAATTAATAACGTAGAAATCTCACCAAGCATATACTATAAGAAAAAAATCGAAAGTTGATAAAATATGCTGGGATAATAATGAATTGGCAGCTTTAAACAGCTTTCTTGGCTTTGAAGCAAGACAAAGAACCTATGGTTGTTGTAGTTGTTCTCGTGACTGGGTTCTCACGAAACCTCCGGACAAAACAAAAGCTTTAAGCTTAAGCTGTAGATTTGTCCTATTTTCTTTCTTTCTTTTTTTTATTTATTTTGTTTCTGAAGTTGCGTTAGATGAATACCACAGCTTCTTCTGGCAAATCAAAAGCTTCTCGTTCTCTGATTCAGACTCTGTTTGTTCCTTACGGCAACTCCATCTCAGTCCTTTAGCAACTGATGCAATGTTATCCGCAAAATAGCTCGATTCGCGTATAATCACATACCCGCTAGGACGCAAAATCCGATCCATTTCCAGCATTACATATTTCATCTCACACCTGCCCAAAACCAGACAATTTCTTATTATATCAGATCATCAATGAGTTTTCAAAGACCTGAGCTTTGAGATTTCTGTTCAGTAATTACCTTTGGCTTTCAGATGTAAAAAGACCATCAACGTGAAGAAGATCGTAAGTTCTTGGATATGTCGAAAAAGCTTCACACCTACGAAACAACAGGACACATTATCCATGTGAATTCAAAAGTGATTAAAAGTAGAAAAACTTAGGTTTTAATAATCTTACCAGTCATGATATGTTCCGATCAATCCACGATCAAACACAACGGGAAGTGTATTCGCAGCGTAAGAAGATACGACATTCATGACCCACAACGGATCATCGACCAGAGCAGCAGCAAGACCTCCATAAGCGGTGTTCATATCCATCACATTCCGGATCTTATCAGTGCCAATCGCGGGTAACAGCTTCTTGTAATGCTTAGCCCTCGTTTTCCATTTGCTATTGTCGTTCTTAAACATGCCACCATTTCCTCCAGGAACCTCAGAGATTCTTTCAGGAGTTGTGTGCAATCTCTCTGGCCACTTCGGAGTAGATTCCAAATCTGTCTTCTTAAGCTTAGGGCTTGGAACCACAACACAAGGGCGTAACGGCGTATACCAAGCAGAGTCTGGCTCGAG
The DNA here is from genome assembly GCA_900406395.1 of Kernera saxatilis. Taxonomy (NCBI): domain Eukaryota; kingdom Viridiplantae; phylum Streptophyta; class Magnoliopsida; order Brassicales; family Brassicaceae; genus Kernera; species Kernera saxatilis. The sequence continues at coordinate 16,540 of OVAY01002405.1, read as the reverse complement.
GCTATCGTCACATTTTGGCGGGTATGCGTCAGGGTCGTTAGACAACTTGTTGTAGCACAAATTGTCTGAAGATTTTTGCCACACTGCGATATCGTCTTTCTTGGCATACATTTTGAAGCACATTGAAGATAGCAGATCCTGCAGCTTCTCGTAATTTGACCTCTGCTCTTCAATGGTTGTATCCCAACCTTTCCAACGGTTCTCATAGTTGACGGGTGGACCAGATAAGACCCAGAAGCCACCAGGTCTTAGGATACGATGAATCTCTAGAAGATAGACTCCACCTGAGAGAGCAGGAAAGAGACAAAGATTCTTATCAATAGTTTCAGTAGATATATAAAAAAAACTCACATTGTTCGATGATCAATAAGATTAAGATAGCTATTCAATTGATCAAAGACAGTTAAATTACCAAATTCTGTCCATGGAATAAGGCATCTTGAGCAATGAGCCATATCGAATGAGTTTGAAGGGAATGGGAGACGTTGAGTCGAAATGATGCCTAGGATTGCGGGAATTCCGCGTTCTAGAGCAAACTGGACTTGAGCTTCGTGATTATCTCTCGGGGCGAGTGACACCGTGAGGATACCGCGGTCTAACAAATCTCCTCCCCAGCTCGCAACCTTAAAAACAGATCAAGAATAATGGAGTTGAAGAAGGGAACTTCGAATCCAATTTTTGCCAAGTTAAATTCAATAAATATATAAACTCACCCCACAACCAGTGTCAATGGCAGTTCGTATAGTCCCATCTTTCATTTCAGGGATCAAATCTTGCATCAAATCGACATAAGCACTAACTCCATGAGGAAACATTGTACCTCCACCCGGAAAAATGAATTTTTCACCCTCTTTCCTTAGCCAATTCTGGTTAGATTTCTGCTTGTTAATCCAATCATATGGCACATTCCTGAAATTAAATCGCATCAAAATTGCCAATGAACTTCAAAGATCTGAGGACAAGAGAGATCTAGAGAAGCAAATCAAACGAGAGATGGAATAATTGGGTTGAGAAAAAGGACATCATTTACCTGTACCAACATTCGTTTTTGCTCTTTGGCCATCTTATTGGTGGCTTGTACCCATTAGGAGGAGGAACCACACATTGCTTTCTATCAAGCACAGGAGGACAATGGCGTTCCATGAAAGTAAGCCTGTGAGTACCATACTTCTTCCATTTCTGACACCATCGCAAAAACGAAACCAAAACATTAACATTGGCTAAAGTTTTTACAGATTCAAGCTCAAGCACTCACGACTGAAGAAAACTAGGAAAATAGGAAAATTGAGTGTACCCTTGGGTCCGTGCACGGAGTGTAATCTTGGTAGTCACTGCTACATTCCGAGAAAGAAACAGATTTGACTTGAAGAGAGTTATCAACATTGGAGGAAGACCCAGCTTTTGCAACATCATTAATTTCGATTTTGTTCTTCCCACAATATAACCCACCAAGATAGAATGAGAGGCCACATAGCAGAATCAGTAAAACTGTCTTGGGCAAGACCTTTGTTGAACCTTTCTCAGCTTTCTCGTACTTCTCGTCTTTATACTTCATCGTTTTTGGACTAAATTACTGATTTAAATAGAATCCTTTTTTTAGAAGATTAACACCTGCAAATTTACAACAATTTTTGCTCAGAAGACGACGAAATGTAAAATTTGGAAGAAATGATTTCCTTTTTTGGGCAAAAACAACGAACACCAGAACCAGCAATTAATCAGTACACAGAACCAACATCAGACTGGATCAAGACATGACTAGAAAAGAGCAGCAAACAAGCTCTGCCATTTATGAAAAAGATTTCACCGAAGAGGAAAGAGAAATTGTTTTGCTAAATCTTGAATAAACAAATGATGATGGGCCAGTGACTATTTGACAAATGAGATGTGAAAGTTGAGGAAACAAAGGACGTCAAGAATCGAGATCTAAAGGAACAAACAACCTTGCCGACATTTAGAGATTGTTGTTTTAATGTTTCTCACATGGTATTTGGGACCCAGCTTCGACCGCCATAACATGCTCTCACTATTTCCATCAAACTCGAGGACAATAAACAATTGGATCGATGACTAATAAATGCATACACATGAATGCATTTCTATATTTGGGATAAAGTTAAAACTGTTTCACTTTCGCATTTAAAGTCTGAAAACAAATCTGCACAAAAAAGCTTGCAGACAGCTAAAAAAGCACAAAGGAGCACAAAAGGGTAAGAGGAATATAATTTAGCATTAATCATTGCTTGGCAGAGACGGAAAGTCTTTAATCTTTAATATTACACACAATAAATTTTTCAGAAATCAATAAATAACAGAAGACGAAAAACAAAGAAATAAACAATGAATCTGGAATTATACAGTACTCACACACAAAGCGAAATGGATATGAATATGGATTTTCAGAATCCAGACTTCCAAAATTGCGGACAGAAGATTATTCACATTATATTAAAAAAAAAATGAAATGAATAGATTTGTTCATAAGAGCGCAAATGCTCTGTAATCAGCGAATATGGATAAAGATTAAACACAGAGCAAACTTAAGAAATCCAGATCTGGTTTTACCAGAAATGCTCGAACTAGATGGAAAAATCACTGGAGATCCATGAAGAAAAGAAAACAAAAACTCGATCGGGACGTATATGCTATTTGATTGAGACGAACGCATAATTATTACCGTAGATTCCTCGATTCGAGTAATCCTCCTCTATTTCTGGATTCGGAGCGCGATTTCCGAATTTCCGCTTCGAATGGTCTCCTCGAATTGCTGATGAGAAGATTTTACGGTGACGGAGAGAGACTTTGATTCTCTCTCTCTCTCTCTCGATTTTTTAAAGTCCAATTGAGAAAAATGGGCGAGAGATAAGAGATTGCAGAGAAGCTAACGTTAACATATATAGCTTCTTATGCAAATTGGGAGGAAAAAAAAAAATAATTATTTTTCTTTTTCTTTTATTTTTCTCCATTCCTCCCTCTTTTTCTTTTGGTTCACTCTCTCTCTCTCCTTTCGTTTTCTATCTTTTTCATTCTTTTCAAATCTGACTATTATTTTCACATAATTTCACTGTTAGCTTTTTTTTTGTTTTTATTTAATTATTGAATGTTGATAAAACAAAGAACAAAATAATAGTCACATGTTGTTTGTTAATAATGATGGAATCCTATTCTTCGGGAAAATACTTTCCAGTAAATTATTACTATTCAATATCTAGAAATTTAAATAATTTGGATCAACTTCAATTGCCTTTAAAAAGAAAATTAAAACAAGTCCACCAAAGAGAGTCTTCAAGGAAAATCGAAAATACTAAATTCTATAAATGATTGATCCTTCTAGGAAATCGTAACGATTGTTATTAGATCGCCATTCCCGGAATTCTAGGTTTGTTTCGAAAAGTATCATAATTGTTTTTCCTTTTACTAAAGTGACCAATCGTTTTTTAGATTTCTAATTTAGCGATTTTCCTTTATCAAAAAAAAAAAAAATTTAGCGATTTTATAAAAGCAAATGGATCCCACCACCGACAAAACGATTCACCGTCGGCGTCAGCGATACGACTTTCCTCGATTGATCCTCCCATGCAAAAATCCCATATAACCGGAAATCCCTATTTTCTGGTAATTATTTCTCTGGGATTAAAAAAAAATGTAACCTAAACAATCAGATGTATAATTTAATATCATATAGACAAACCAAACTCGTACATATATATCTTCACCAAAACAAAACTCGTACCTATATATATAGTGTAAGGTTTAACATTTAAGACGTCAAAATCTAAAATGCCTTTTTTTTTTGCATTCTTTAAAGTTTGTTACACAACCATTAAACAGATAAGATGTTTGGGTACAAATTGGAACAACGCTATTCCAAGTCCAACCATGACTTTATAATCTATATGAACCCTTCGAATACATTGAGAATGCGAAAATATTTGAATAGATTCGAAATTAATTAATTAATTAAAGTTGTTGGAATCAGGCCGAGTTAGTCGGTGGGTTTGTCACTTGTGATAGTTCCACGGCAACACTGAATTATTAAGTGTTGACTAATTAAAACGCGTTTAAGTACACTCTTCCTCCAAGACTATAGTGTATATATTTGACAAAAAAATAAAGACTATAGTGTGTATGTAGAATTATAAATATCCCATATTCTACAGTTACATTATCTAGTTATTTTAATATAACGACGTCTGGTATTTAGTGTATTGGTCAGTCTATTAGCACTTGTAAAACCGATCACTTGTAATAACTACGGTTATTATTTTGTATATGAAACACTTGGTTATATTTAACTCAAGCTACAATAAAAATAAAAATTGTTTGGTCAAAGTGAGAAATCAATTTTTACTAAAACTAGAATTGACTTGTATTTTACTATCAGTCGGTTTGAGATATATGACTATATATAATCAGAAAAGTGGAGTCCTTTTGGGTCAAAATGGAGTCCAATTATAGATGAAAAACTAAAAAAAATCAAAATTTGGCATAGAGATCGTATATTTGGTTTGTAAAAGCATTATCAAATTAATCTCAAGTTATTTTGTTTGATTTAAATCTCATCAGATTTCATTTTCAAGTGAAACTGAAGTTCTGGAGAAAACTTGTTCTGACAAATATCGGACCGAAGTTATCTAAAATTATTTATACAATCTTCTCTAATTTGTTGATACGTTTACAGTTTTACTCATATCTGCAATCACAAAAAGGTCATAGAGCCAGATCTCAGACGAAGGATCATAGCGTAAGTTGTTGAATTGTGACTTAAGAACCAAATAGTACTTTTGAATAAGTCTAAGTTCGAAAATAATGGAAACTCACCTTCCGCCATGTGGAATCTGTTAATGTTGCATCATCTTCCCATGTGTGATTAGGTCTTTTTTTGTCTTCTTTTAAAATTCAAGAATAGGAATAGTTTTTCCAATAACCATAAAAGGGATGAAAATTTGAAAAAAGCTGCCACTTAATAAGTCAAATTAATTCAATGATAATTTATTTGTGTGTTCGGACCGAATTACACTTGCTTTTTTATGTTTGATGTCTATCATAATGGCAAGCGAAGCAATGAATTCCAACTTCTTCTTTTTTGTGTGTGTCTGAATAAAGATATTTCGTTTCAATTGCATAACATGTGTTTATTTACATACTTTTTCTTTATCCTCCAAAATGTCGAATGTTCAAAGAACACCCGGCTTCATGACATTGGTGTAGTCGATAATAGCTCTAATCTAAAATTTTACATTTTAGCACACATGAATTGTGTATCCTAAGATCTCAATAGAAGAAAACGACCACGATTATTGCATAAAGTAGGCATGGATTTTTTAACCGGAATCGAAAACCCAAACTAGAACCGACCCGAAATATCCGGTTCGGTTCGGTTTCGGATAAGGGTGATTTTTCCCGATGGTACTTGAGGATCTATGGGTATCGGGTAATACCCGAACCGAACCGATACCCGATCGGATATCCGAATTACCCGAAAATATTAAGTGTATTAGTTATTTTTTCGTATTATATATGTATTTTTTGGTATTTCGGATATATTTTTTAAAGTTTTATTGGGTTTTTTTTTTATATATTTTGAATATTTTTTCTTAATTTTTTTCTGAATTTTCGGGTATATTTTCGGATATATTTTTGAGGTTTCGGATATATTTTAAGTATTTGGGTAATAAATACCCGAACCGAACCAAAACCGAATCGAACCCGAAATTTTTCGGGTAAAAACCGGTTCTGAGTTTTGATAACCGAACCGAGCCGAAACCGACTAGACTCGAACCGAAACTGAACCGAAACTATTTCGGTACCTATATGAGTCTAAACACCTTCTATCCGAATGACTCGGAACTGATCGGATCCTACCCGAAACCGAACCGAATACCCGAAAACCCGAAAACTCAGGCCTAGCATAAAGCCTGAGACGCAAAGATCACCGTATTGGTTTTAGGACATTTTTGATCAAAAGAGTTGTAAGAATTTTAATATTTTGTTGTACGGTTTGGTTACATGACTTTTTCGAATTAAGATTAAAGCAGATAGGGATCGAAACGGATTGTCCAGTGGAGTTCGGGGAAAAGTTATGCCAAAGGTAAACCAAACCGGCTATAACCGGTGTTTTGTAAGGTTCAATTTTTTGGTTTACCGACCCAGCCGGTACTTTTCTTAGAATTTCTGACCAAAACAGCGTCTGTGTTCGCCACACGTTCTTCAAAGCTACCTGCTCTGGGTAATTTTCTTTTCCGGCAAATTTGGGTGAGAAGAAATTCCCCGGTGACTTTCTCGCTTTCCGATTTCTTTCAATTTATGTTTTCGAATCAGATTTTTGTATCTAGGTTTCCTGATCAAGCTTTTTGATCTTCCATTTTACTTCGCTTCTTTCTTCCCAATGATTTCCGGTTAATATTTTGAGATTTTGATTCAATCTCATGTGTATTTTCTTATGCTGTATTGGAATCGTTGATGGTGAATTTGATTCGATTCTAGTCAATTTATTATTCTGGTTGATGGATCGTTTCTAGGGTAGAGGGATTTCTCTAATTAGCTTCAACTTTGGATTGTTCATGGTGTCTTAAAAGGTTTTCGGTTTTTGAAATTCCCGAATCATGTGTTTGTTTCTTCACAAATCTCCTTCGAGTGAGTAGACATTGACCCTTGTCTGTGGTAATCTATCTCTCCCAGGCTATTTTCTCAGTGATTTTCTAGCAATGAATCAAGAATCATCTGACTGCCCTTTTGCTGCGGAAAGCATCCAGAGATGTCCGTTCCTGAGAAATATTAACAAGCCTACCAACTTTTCCCTCTCCTCCTTGAGCTTTCCCATTCCTGTAATTGCTTTTACCTTTTGTGCGTTGTTCACCCGAAATTGGTTAATTATTACTCATTGGTGATATCTTTTATATTCTCTGGCTTGATTTTTTCAGGTGCAGGGAGGTAAAGGTCCGATTTTTGAGGATGGTCCTGGTTTTGATTCGGCATTCAAACTCTTCCACGGAAAGGATGGTATTGTGCCATTGTCTCAACTCTCAAGTTTTGGAGACAATCGTGAAGGTGAGACCGCTCTTCCTCGTGCTCCACAATTCAATCCTCTAGCAGGAAGGGTAGCCACCATAAGCCTGTCAGCATTTGGCCCTGGAGGGCCTTTTGGTTTTGGTGCCTTCTCAGAGAAATGGAAGAAGCAACTGAAGAAACCCAAACCTTCCAATAAACAAGAAAAGGTAGGTTTTACTAATGTTAATCTCAAATGGTTTTTCATAGAATCGTGTCCTCTACAGCTTAGGAGAGACAAGGACCTTGATGCATCTGTCCTTGCTTGCAGTCTGGGGACACGTCTAAACATGAAGCGGTTGGAGACGAATGGCTAAAAAGCGGCAACTGTCCAATCGCTAAGTCATACAGAGCTGTGAGCCATGTTATACCTCTTGTGGCATCTGCATTGAAGCCACCACCTGGAATGAAATTCAGATGCCCAAAACCTATAATTGCTGCAAGAGCAGCACTTTCCAAGACTGCCCTGGTGAAGAACCTGAGGCCTCAACCTCTACCCGCAAAGATGCTTGCGATTGCTCTCATGGGTATGGCTGCAAACGTTCCGCTGGGTGCCTGGAGAGAACACACTGAAAAGTTTTCTCCCTCGTGGTTTGTGGCGGTCCATGCCGCAGTGCCTTTCATAGCTATGCTTAGGAAATCTGTGATTATGCCAAAGACAGCCATGGCTTTGACTATTGGAGCTTCAATCTTGGGACAGGTGATTGGGTCGAGAGCTGAACGTTACCGTCTCAAAGCTTTGGCTGAAAAAGAGAAAGCGACTGCCACTGAAACACCCGCGGATACCGCCGTTCCCGGATACATCCGGGCTCATACTGAAGGGTTTTCCGGTAGCCACTGTGGTGCACAGGAAGGAGTCAAGGATGTCTATTATCATGTGAATGTTGGTGAATCTGCTAAATCAACCGGACTCTGTTACTGAAGATCGAAGGAAGCTAATCATCAGCTATTGTTGCTTGATTAATACATGTAATCAAATTACTTGTAAGGATTCGATGTTTCTGTGTGAGGTTTCGTTATCCACTGTATTGTGTAACCAGACGGTATCAATTTAGCCCTGACATGGGCCGGAATAAAAGGTTATTGCCCTTATTGAACGATCTGACGATAAAATCAAACAGAAAATTGCTTTGGTAAAAACCTTAAATGTTTTGTGATCGTGTTTTGATCTGGAACTGGAACTCTTATCCCGCCCAAAAATGAAAAGATATATACATATACAGGAACAGTGGCAAGAAACACCATTCTTAATAGAGAAACTTAAATAAGGCGTCAGTTTGCAGTTTGCAAAAACTAAAGAAAGACCGAACCTGATATGCAAAAATAACCTAAAAAACGCTCCAGAAAAGCCTGGCATTAGTACCTTATACCAAAAGTGTACAAAAAAGAGTAAGAGCAACAGATGATGATTGTGAATTCAGTAGCTTCCAACATTTTTCCTTGGTAAACCTCCTCCATAGCTCCCCGACGTGCCTCTGTGGGAGCCACCCATGTACTGCCCTTGTGGCTCACTCATAGCGGTTGGACAGTTTGCAAAAACATGGCCACTGTTTCCACAGAGACTACAGCTAGTAGCACCACCACCACTACTATACTCATTCCCATTTTGACCCGATTGGTTTGCAGGTAAACCGAATTCCCTTCTTTCGACTGATGTGGGATCTCTGGTTAGTGAGCTTCCAATACCAGTGTTGAGTGCATCAGAGCTGTGATGGGATCCTTCTGGCTTAATGGGGAGAGAACTTGTATTCTCAGTCCTGAGTTTATCCATGGCATCCAGAATATTCCTGGTATCTGTTGAATAGTTTAGCTTGTCTACTTTCACAACTGTTGCTTTCACACGCTGTTCATCGCTAAATGTTTCTTCTTTTACCTTCAGCTTGAAGATGTACTTGGTAAAAGCAACCTTACGGATGATATCTTCGAATTTTTCCTCGTCCATATGTTCATACTTCACATAATACAAATCTTTAGCAGGCATGCCCATAATCTCCTCACCAGCCTCCTGGAATGCTGTGACCCAGGTAAGACCTGTATGGTCCTGTAACTGGAGCTGCAATATATACCTGTAGTCACATTCATCAACACATTTATCACACTTTTCGCATCGCCATGTGCCATCTCCATTGTCTGTGACCTTTTTGCTGCATGGACGATCACCGTTCATGACAGGACAAGCTGTGTAGCAGAAGTTGTCAAACTTCATGTATATAATAGTGGCACTGACCGTAATCCAATCCGGTTTTTCTGAGGTCCCAAGATTCTCATCTTTAATTTGAGATATTGTTTTGCGAACATCTACTCTACCACCGTCAGAAAACTCCTTAGATATGGAGATACAAGGGACATTCTTTCCTTCTCTCTCAAACCATTCCTTCAGTTTCTGGGCTTCAACAAAATTTGGATCAATGAACAGTTGACTTGATCCAATGGTACTCACTGCTTTTCCATTAAATTCACTGATCCTGCCCGCCTTAACAGCAAGAACCGGAAACCCCCCAGAATCACAAAGACTTTGCAGCCTCTGTCCTTCTGCATTGCAGAAGTTACCCCACATGGTTACCTCGACACTTCGGCCTGACATATCCTTCAACTGAAGTGCTCTTTTCTGTGTCTCAGTTCCGTTTTTCCTCATTATTGATCCAGTAGGACTAATAGATGACACAATACCAATTACATCAATGATACTGTTACTCTCCATGCTTTCGATATCACCTATGGAACGGAAATGGAACTGATGGCGTGGAATGGTAGCATCCTCCTCATAGCATTGTTGTATCGTTGATGCATTATCCAGCGTGATTTCGTAGTCATGCGGGAGATGATTAAAATTCTTCTGTGCAGGCCGCAAACTTCCCCTTGAAAGCAGATAAATATTACCAACAACAATCTGGTCAAAGAACTGATCCGCCACAGCGTTAAAACAAGTAACCCGTATTTCTCCACCTTCAGCATCAAGAAGATCAAAGTTGAACACTTTCCCGTCCCCACGCTGGTTGTTGTAGTGCCTAAGCTCCCCTTTACTCGTGACCCTGGCCTTGATGGTCCACCTACCCGAGTATGGGCTAAGAGCATTAATTGGAATTATCCTAGGAGGTGCGTCGTTCCTTGCCACTGGTCCCATGTTTGCATACATCGGTGGTGGTGGATGGGGCTGATAAGCAGGCTGACGAGGATAAGTGGTTGGAGGATCACGAGCATGGTCCTGCCTAGGGGCTCCATGACTTGTAGATGGATTACTGTTTTCCCGAGTGGAAGGTGTTGATCCAGGAAAACTAGAAGCAGTACCAAACACCTGTCTTTGCAGACCAACTTGAGGTGAAACAGCTGCATGACTTCTCCCTGTCTCAGTATTGTTAATTTGACGGCCGCCACTCGATTCACTCCTACCCTGTTGGTCAACAACACCAGTTGAATTACCAGAATCTACTCCACGCTGATCATTAGGCTTTCCTCCTGGTACAGGATGTCCAATTATATCAGAATTCGTTGTAATCACCTCCAGTTGTATAACTATAACAAACCTGGCGTTAAAAAACAAAAAAAAAATCATGAAAGATTTGATTTTGATAATGTACTCTCTAACATGAAGAACTACATTGGCTATAAAGTCCAAAGATCCTAGCTTTGAAATCTTGTTCTCTAACTCATTTACACCAAATATCATTCACAAACGAAGGCAAGCGAAAATGAAGGTAAAAATACTTTTTCAAAAGTCCCTTGTTACTACAACTAGTCAACCAAAAACAAACTAACGCATAAACACTGCAAAAACTACCTCCGTTTTTGGATTTCATTACAGATGAAATGGGTGAGACGAACAATGGAACCGGGTCGAAGAATCCCTTCTTTGACAAGCTCGTTCTGAGTGATCCCGAGCAATCCCTGTTGCAAGTAGGTCCCGTCTGATAATGACATCCTAAACCTCTCCTTCATTGGTTCTTGCTGACCCTTAACCGACTTCAATTCCATCACTTGCAGAACCGGCATCATTTCTTTCTCGCTCGTCACTTCTCCACTCATTATCTTCCCGATTGCCCCCACCGTCAAAACTGCCTCCATCGCACCCTAGAGACTCGAATTGACCCAGAAAATTTTCAAAGAAAAAAACGCGATTCGAAGAGAGGAAAAGAGCGAATCTTTATAAATCAATCTGAAATTGACGAATGATGGGAAGGCGATCGGCGACGATTGGGTTGAATCTACACAAACCAGAGGTTGAGGGAGAGGAAGATTTTTGAGTAGCCCTAGAGTGAAAGGTGAGAACTTTACGCTCCTTTTGAGAGGGAAACTAAAAAGCTAAAAAGGTTTCAATTGCAAAACTATCGAGCCACGATTTGGATATAATTACGAAAATGCCTTTCTCAAAATTCCCTTGCAAGCTTCGTTAATGGTGTAGGTTGCTGACGTGGTTATATTAATGATAAGACTCAACACAGTTACAAGCCCAGTAATATATGCTTAGGCCCAAAATTAGGCCCAAAAAGTTACGTGGTACACGTGGCAAGTGTACTGCAGAGTCAGCAGATCTCTGATCTCTCTCTCTCCATCGCATCTGTCTGAAAATATTTATTTTATTTTATTTTCATTTTTAGTTTAATCGCGTCCACTCACATCGTCACAACGACAGTCAAAAGGACAAAAAAAAAAAAAAGGGACAACTAAAAAAAAAAAAATTCGGATAATCTGAAATCCGCAAGATTTGATCTCCGGTGACCGTTGCGATGTTTCGATCACCGTGAGAAAAATGGATTCTTTCGATTTCATTTTCTGAGTAAACAACTCACCGGAGAAGAAAGCTAAAATGGATTCCGAAGAAACGGCGTCGGTGACGAAGAAGCAAAAGAGGGTTTTCTCTTCGTCAGCTTTGCGATTCTGTACAGTGATAGTTTTCTCGATCATCAGCTTCTTCTTCTTGTCGTTTCTATTAGGGATCTTTGTGATTTTCCTCGGTGAATTGTGGGTTTCTTCTTCTTCTTCTGCCTCTCTTGCTTCCCGCTGCAAAATTGTTTCCAGCTGTAAGTTTTTTTTGTTCTCTGGATTAGTTAAAGCTTTGACTTTTTTTTAGGTCTATCATCAAATGATTGAAGAAATTGATAGGTTTTGTTCTGCTTTGATGGGTTCTTCTTAGTTTATAGTAAGCAATTCAAAGTACCAATGTTCTCTAAATAGAAGACAGTGAAACTGATATTGGTTTAATTACTTTGATGTAGCTATTGATCTTAGGTCTTCCAAAGTGTGTGGCATTGGACTTTTGAACATCAAAGCACAACACGTGTTTTACCCTTTTGAAAGAGATAAATTCAGATGTCGGTATGATTACTATTGGGCTTCTGTCTTCAAGGTTGTAAGATATTTCAACTGTATCTGTCTTTTGCTTTAAAATGAAAGCGAATCTCTTATCCCATCAAGGCATTTTTTTCGTTTCGATGATCACAATTAACAGGTAGAATATAAAGATCACTTAATGGGTCAAACACGGCTAGCGTTTTCAGAAGCACCAAATGAAGCCCTTCCTCCTGAGTGCAGGCCTAACTTTGGTGCTGCATTGCTTACCAAAGACAACTTCAAGGCAGGTTCTTTTAACCGTATAGATTCTCGGACTGGATTTTTAGTTAATTTACTGCTCTGAATCGCGTTTGTGTTTCTGATTGCAATATGTTTTGTTTCTCCAGGTGAATGAGACTTACGATTGCTGGTACACATTAGGGATTCCGAAAATAAAGCTTTATCGGGATAGCTTTTTTGGTTGCCAAGCAAATGATCTTTCTTTCACCGACATTTTTAAACAATACGCTATCTTGTAAGTTTCTATGCTTTTTTCATTAGTATTATTAGTGTGGAATTTCATTCTTATGCATTTAGTCATCGCTAAGCACACAGTGTGTAGGAGAATCATGGAGACAAAAGCTTAATAAGCCATAACGTAATGCGTAATAACACAGTGATTTAGGCGTCTGTTTTGTTGGAATCATATACAAATGTTCTTTTATCTGTTTAGTTTCTCACTTTTGTCTTGTCTTAGCATTGTTCTTTGCGGAATTGATCATCTTTACATTGGTTTTTTTTTTCAGATTCTCTAAATTATTACTGTCGTGGTTTAATGGGAAAGGAAGGCCAAAGTATTGGAGATATGATGTGATCGCTGGCATTGTATCTGGTTTCTCAACTTCTATAATCACAGTCTTCATCGTACGGATCTTCGGACACGCAAAATCTTGGTTCCCTCGAGCTTGTCGTTCACTTAAGAGTCAGTTTTCAAATGTGAATCTCTTGGTACAAGTGAAGCGTGCTTGTTTGGTTCTTGTTTACTTCTCCATTCTCGGATGGATGGCTACACAATACTTGAAAATTCTTTTTCCAAAGGCTTAGCAAAAAAAAACCATTACTTGAGAGAGTCAGTGAGTATGTAATGAGTCGTAGACAGTTGTGTGATGTAATCTTAAATCATTTACAGCAAAAGAAAGCAATACAGAGAACAACTTTAAAGTCTTAGGATTGATTGAACAGCTTGAAACAATCTGTTATAAATTCTTTCATAGATTCTTCTACAAACTGTTACGGATCTCAAAAACAAAAAGAAAACTTTTGGTGAAATCTGGCATAACTCGTATGATGGATCTTACAACTCTTGTCAAGTAGACACTTCTGATTGATTAGATGAAGTTACATTGTTTGGTTCTTCCGTTTCTTCTTCTTCATCAGCTTCTGTGTCATCAGTACCCTGAAGATGATGAAGAGCAACTTTTGGCTTTTTCGTTATCGACGCAGCTTCTTCTTTCCCCTCCTCGTTCCCATCCTCAGAATCCTTTCTTTTCAAATCTTTGTTATCTCCTTCAACATTACTACTCTCTGGTTTCACATTTTCTGTCTTTTTCTGATTGTTTGCCTTATCTTTCTTCGCTTGCTCTTCACATTCTTCAAGGAAGTTTTGGGTTTCAGCGTTACCCGCAACATCTGCTGGATTCTTACCAGCCTTTGTCGTGGCTCTGACATTCGCTCCTTTCTTAACCAAGTACTTGACGAGGTCAAAGTGAGAACCTTGAGCAGCGTAGTGAAGAGGCGTAAGTCCCTTGCGAGTGATGGATTTCACAGAAACACCGACGGATAATAGAGTTCTCACAACTTCCAAGTGTCCCTTTTGGGAAGCAAAGTGAATTGCACCCATATCATCTACTGCTGCAGCGCCAACATCGGCTTTGTTCTTGCATAAGTAGCTCACGACCTCGTTGTGACCTGCCCATGCTGCCAAGTGTAATCTGTTGCTCCAAGAGATCATAATGTTAAGGACAAAGAAAAAGAGAACAAAGAACTGCAAATACATGAAATGTAAGTTGGATCTATCATTGCCCTAGCTATAATAGCTATAATCGACAAACCAAATTGCTAAAAACTTGTTCACTCTCCTAGCAATCAAATCAAATCTGAAAGTATTAGGATTTATGTTAACAATGTGTACTCAGCAGCGAAATTAATGGAAATGATAGGTTCATCTATTCGTCATATGTACTCGTATTTAGATTTTTCAAGGACATAGAAATGGACAACAAAGGACTGCAAAGAACATGAAAAGCAGATCGAAACTATCATTGCTCTAGCTATGATCTACGAACAAAATTGCTAAAATCTTGGTTATTTTCCCCTAACAATCAAATCAGATGTGAAAAGTATTAGAGATAAAGATCTTTAGAGAATGTTAACAATGATCAACCAGAGAATGACCGCAGTGATACATATAAGAACTGGCCTGTGGCGTAGATAAAGCTTCTGAAACATATATTCTCGATGCTTTTGAATGATTTTGTCCTATAAGAACCATTTCGTAATTTCCACAAGAAAAATCATAATCAAAGACTAGACACAGAGAGAAAGGTAAAAAGAATTGAGAAAGCATATCAACATGTAATCTAGGGTTTTAAGAAAACGTAGGAGAACCCTAACTAAGGCCATAGCAAACCGAATGTTTATAGTAAAACAAAGAAAAACGACTCGAGAGGATTCAACTTTCATGATCAACCAAAAAAGAGAAAAAAATCGAAGACGAGTGATTTTGCGACAAGGAACAAAAAAAAAAAAGGGATACGGAGTCCGAGAATGCTTATCCCTAGGATTAACAGCCAAAGGATTAGAGCTGATGATAGATTGAACTCCCGCTAAATCACCGGATCTCGCCGCCGAGTGAAGATCCGCCGATCCTCCTCCTCCTCTTCCACCGCCGCTTCCTCCTACCATTTCGTCTTCTTCACTGTCTTCTCTCTGCTGAGCTCTTCGTTTCGTACCGGTGAATATGGCGGTTCGGGTCATCGGGTGTCCAAACGGGCCGGATTTTACCGCTTCAATTTTTGAGCTAAGCCTAAACTAATAAGCCCATTTTACGCGAATCCTCTCATTCTCAACGGTTAACGATCTTCTGCTTTTTTTTTTCGTCGGCCGGTTAACGATTTCTTAAAAAGACTTTTTTTTTTTTTGACATCTTACGACTTTGCAGTAAAAATGGTTAAATAACAATAAACAACAAAAAAAAATTATTCATAATTATCGACGAAACTCATCATTATTTCAAGAAAATTGTGAAAAAATCATACCCCAACTTTTAATATACAATCTATAACTTGTAGAAACATAAACAAAAATTCTTTTTATTAAAATGTTATATACCCTAAATTATTTTGTAGATATACAAGTTACTAATATTTTTCTCCACTGCTAGTTTTTTTGTTTTTTGTAGAAGAAAAAGGCATGAACCAAAATACCGAATAGAGTCGAATGAATTGCATTGAAAATGAATTGATTTGTGACAAATAAAAACGTAAAAATATATGTAAAATGAATTGCAGAAAAACTAATCAAATTGGAAAATATATAGTATATCCGTGAAATGTGATGCAATTCATGAGACAAAAACATTAGGTAGGCCGTAGGATAAAGGGCTGAGATTGCCAGCTTTGAAAAAGGGACCAAAATCATGGGAAGGTTCCTCAAATCAATATTTATCGCTTTTACACCCTTTTCATATTTCATATTTTATGTATATTACAAACATAAAATATTTCGTCCTTCCAAGTTATATAATATCATACAGCAACTTGCATATAATTGAAATTATGCGTGCTGCGTATTATGGTGATACTTTCCGGCAACGGCAGTTTTTTTAGTGACGTTTAGCCGGTTTACCATCCAGCATCGTCCGGCTCCTTTAGCGGTGATGGTTGGCTTACCGTCCGGCATCTTCCGCATTTTGTGGCGGAGTTGGCCGGCTTTCTTCCGGCGACAGCGATGTTGGCCGGCTTTCTTCNCGGCGACAGCGATGTTGGCCGGCTTTCTTCCGGCAACAGCGGCTTCCACAGAGATGTTGGCCGGCTTCCTCTCCAGTAATTTTGGGTTGCCTTTGAAGTTTTATAGATATCTCTTCAAAGATTCTCAAGATGAAGTTAAGACTTTTGGACCAATTGAATTAGCTTTTGTCTTGGGCGAGTTTCTTCCGATGTCGTTT
>OVAY01002404.1:0-18124 GCA_900406395.1 Kernera saxatilis | reverse complement strand
ATCTCTCTAACTTTCAAATAAATCCAAATCCTTGATACAATATGCCCCTCTTAGTGTTTTATTCAGAATTGTTATTGATATTGAAATTATTTAATAAAGTTGAGAGGTTTCTTATTGATCAAACAGCTTTTGCGAAAGCACTAATTCTATATCAATGATATCAGTAACAATTCTCATTGAAACAATACGCCTAAAACCCTAGAAAATCCTAATTCTATTTAAACAAAAAAACTACTAAAACATAAAAAAAAGTCAAAATAATAGATAGTTATCTTCGTAATAATTTCATTTATGAGATGCAACGTTACTTTTATTTGCGTTAGAAGAAACTTAGTCGTTTCTTTTTCTTCTTTTCGGAGTAAACGTATGAAAGTGCCTTTTGCCAACAAATGAACAAATTATGTAAAGTCATGTGCAAATGATTACATTTTTAGTTCTCTTTTACCATAAAAACTGTAATTATAAAAATGTGATCATCCTTAAAAGAAAGAGAAATTGGTAAAGAAAACTCTAATATTTGAAAAAATTACTTCGGTAAAATTGTTTAATTTTATTGCCAACAAAGAAATTGATTAATGTTTTCAGAATATAATTTGCTAAAACTTAGGCAAACTTAGGCAAATAGAATTCAAATCTTTCAAAAAGTAAAACTCAGCAATTAATCAATGTTTTTTATTTGGCATACTCGGCAATTAATCAATGTAAAGAGTAAAGAATAAAGAGTAAAGAGTAAAGAGTAAAGAGTAAAGATTTGAATATTTTACTTATCTTTTTTTTTTTTCCAGCTGAAAAGTTATTTTTCGTGGTTGGCGGTTACTTCAGCGTAGCCATATAAACGCGGCTAACTCAAACCTCGCCTTCGATTCTCAAATCTGAACCTGAAAGACCGCAAACTCAGATCTATTCCTCAAGAGGGAAAAATGGCGTCTGCGTCACCTTTAGCCAAGTACAAGCTCGTATTCCTTGGAGATCAATCCGTTGGCAAGACCAGCATCATCACTCGATTCATGTACGACAAATTCGATACCACTTATCAGGTTTGAAAATCCATCCGATCGTTCGGTTTCTCTCAAAATTAATTGGGATCTACAGCTTTTCTTTTTTTTAATTTGTCTGTTCAATCAGAATGCTAATCTGTGTGATTCGCGATCGTTTTGCTGTTGTTATTTGTGGAAGATTTGGGTCAGATTCAAAATTTTGCAATAAACTCAGTGCGGATTTGGTTTATATGCCCTGAAATTTGTTGATTGTTTTTTACCTTTGTTTTGCCGAGAGTAATTCTTCGTTATGTCATTTTGTTGTGGGAAAAATTGCAGGCTACTATTGGGATTGATTTTTTGTCCAAAACAATGTACCTTGAGGATAGGACTGTTCGTCTGCAATTATGGTAAATCATCCCTGCTATTCTTTTTTTTTCTTCAGTTTTTGCAGAGGTATTTAGATGATAAAGTCAAAGATGAGGCCTCTCTGATTGTTTCAAACGCAGTTTATGCTTTTGCGTTTCTAATTATCAAAGGAATTTTGCTTAAGATGCGTAAGGGTTGCATGTTCATTTGGAAAATCTATACACTAAAATGTTAAGGTTAAAGAAAACGCCATACATAAACACAGAATGAAAGGCCTAAGTGGTCATCAGGTATCTGTTGTTGTACTTATATGTCCATGGAGTATCTCAGTTTCATATACGTGCTACCAATACCATGTATCATCTTGCTTTTATAATGCAGGGATACTGCCGGGCAGGAGAGATTTCGAAGTCTAATACCAAGTTACATCAGAGATTCTTCTGTTGCTGTAATTGTCTATGATGTTGCAAGTAAGGCTTCTGTGATAACTTTTCAGGTTTACCACAAAAGTTTCTTTGTGTATGTATATATCCTTCTTTGAAGAATCATTCGATTCTCACAGATTTTGCAAGAATGCTATGTAAAGTCTCATCCTTTTGTTTCCGCTGTTTCAATGTATAGATAGGCAGTCATTCTTGAACACCTCGAAGTGGATTGAGGACGTTCGTACAGAGAGAGGTAGCGATGTCATAATTGTTCTGGTGGGTAACAAAACAGATCTTGTTGACAAAAGGTAAGAAACACTTGACTTGATAATATCGAATCCAATGATACACCTGAAAGAAAAGAACAAAAACATGTATGAATAAGTTGCATGACGAGACTGACCACAAGACATGGAAACTTTTGCCATTTAGCTATCAACTTGACATTTCCATTTGACAGGCAAGTGTCGATAGAGGAAGGGGATAACAAAGCTCGTGATTTTGGAGTAATATTCATAGAGACGAGTGCAAAAGCAGGATTTAACATCAAGGTAATAAGCAACTATATCCTCGTGACTCGTTTAAGATCTTGAGATCTCTTGGAATAACGTTTCTTTGTGTGATTTTTTTCTTTCTCTTTTGATATTTTGGAAACTTGCAGCCACTATTCCGAAAGATTGCAGCAGCGTTACCAGGAATGGAGACGCTTTCTTCAACGAAACAAGAGGATATGGTTGATGTGAACCTAAAGCCATCGACCAATTCGTCTCAAGCGGAGCAACAACGAGGTGGTTGTTCGTGTTAGTTAAATTTTAATATACTTTAACAGCAACAGAGTAGGAAGATTTAAAAAGCAAAGATTCATAACTTGATGGAATTAATAAATTCTGGTATAAGGAAAGAGATTTTTACTTGGAATCTCTAGTATTCTTTGGGATGTTTTGTGTTCAATATAGAGTTGTGTAATAATGACGCATGAATAGCTTAAGAAGAATGGTAATGTTTTGCTCTGTTCTGATTACTCATTTTTTTACAGCATACACTGTCAATCTCTATCTCGACATTACTAGATAATGTTTGGATAATGAAACAAGAAAGGCCTAAAGTGTGAAAAAGAAATTCAATATCTTATATTAATCTTTTATTATTCTCAAATTTGCCCCCCAAGTGTAAGATATTAGACAAAAAACAGGAGCAACAAATCTTTAGAGCTCTTTACTTTTGCCATCCATAATGCTGGTTTCTACTACCACCCATTGGGTTCTGTTTCTGTCATTTTGCTGCTTCCTCGTTTTGACGCTGCTGTTGCCGCCTTTTCTTAGTCTGGAACTCATGCGATGATTCATATGTTGGTAGACTGTAAATATGAAACATTGTTTTAATCACAAGAATGATGATGCATAAAGCGTTAAGAGAAAATCACAAAAATGCTAATACCTCTTCGGATCACATGGCAGTGGATCAGTCCAAAAGTACTCGGCATCAAGAGCATCCTTTGCAGATATTCTCTACACCGGGACAACGCGGAAAAAAAAGAACTTACATGTCAAGAACAGGTCTAAATGGTGTTTACAGCGTCCTGACTTGAAGAGACAATAAGAGGCAAAGTTTTTTTTTGCAGTTTGCATATACTTTCATAAGATAGTTCGCTGCGAATAAGGATAAAGATCTCTGATACCTGTGACGGGTCAAGCACCAACATTTTCTCCAGTAGTTCAAGAGCATGACGATCAAAGCTGTGGCAGAAGAGAAAGAAAAGCCAAATGAAATCTTGTGATCAAAGTACTTGTGTAAAAGCGAAGCTATATATTGGTTTACTTTACTTACTGTCTGAAGAACTCTCTTACGCGTCTCTTCAAAGGCCGTGCGGGCTTGCATTTGTCATACCAAGGCATCTTGGAAACCCCGGGCCAAATGTTTTCATCAGGTGATCCACAAAGCTCAAAGATCTTGTTCAATTGTTCTTGCTGAAACAATGTAGGACACCAAACATAACATTTTGAGATGATAAAAAACAGGTACGCAACTGCGTTTGTACCATTAATGAGAAGGCTATCGAAAACCGTAACCCAGACTAAACCTCCTGCAATTTTCTGTATACATAATGTGTAGGCAGAGAATCCAACTAGACTCTATGGTTACAGAATAAAAGTGACCATATATCTAAACCATGGCTAGTTCTTTAATTCTAGTGGTGTCCTCGTCCAATGCTATCACAATGCAACCAGGAGAACAAGTAGATTCTTATACTATTAGTGGCATCAAAGCACAGTTTACTAAGATCTGAAGTGTTCAAAAGAGCTGAGCTATCAGCAAAGATGAAATTCTGACCTCACTTTTCCCAGGCAAGATTGGTTTTGCATGCAAAAGTTCAGCAAATATGCAACCAACCGACCACATGTCAATTGCTGGGCCATATTTTGTGGCCCCGAGTAGTAATTCAGGGGGCCTGCCGCAATACGTGTAAGTCAGTAAAGTAACAATAGCCGATACATTAGCAAAGACCATAGGATATCAAGTCTATCATGTAAACTTTAAATGACGATTTGTAGGCTTACCTATACCACAATGTGATGACACAATTTGTAAGATTTCCAGTATGATCATGAGAAAACGACCGTGCAAGCCCAAAATCTGCCAGCTTTAAATTTCCCTCATTGTCAATAAGGAGATTTGAGCCTGCATCAAGATCTAGGTTAATAAGCAAGTAAAGGTGATAACCAAACATCAACATGTATTTGGGAAAATCACCTTTTATATCACGGTGAAGAACTTGATTCACATGACAATAGTGAAGCCCGGTGAGCAGTTGCTTCATGTAACACTTTTACATGGATTGAATGTTAGAATAAAGTTGTACAATAAGTATACAAAATCTTATAGAATTAACAAGCTATCTAGCCGTGCAATACCTTGATTTGAGGAACGGTAAATCTCAGTCCAGGACGATCAGCAAGTCCAGTCAAATCATGATCCATGTACTCAAAAACCATATAGATGCCTCCCTTGTATTTGTTATTATCTATAGTTTCGTACAAAGTCACAAACTTTTTAGGTGACCACACACAATTATAATTATCTATGGCATTACAGAACTTTGAATTAATTTTCACTAACCTGGCTTTCCTTGGTCATCCCTGTCTCGACCTTTTTAGAGACAGAACCATTCATGAAGCACAAAATTTTAGACCTCTTTAAAAGAAATTGCTAAACTAATTTCAGCTTGACATGTGTGTTCGTTATACATACCTGGTGAAGTCACAATCTCTTTTAGCTGAATGACATTCTCATGATGAAGCTTCTTCAGAATTTTTATCTCCCGGATAGCTGTTATAGGAAACTGCATACCAATTTTGAATAATGAGTTACAATTCTTATTGGATAGAGAAAATTGAATCTATTCTAAGCTTGTTGCAACATAGTGAGCTTCATAAAAACTCATAGTCGACATAAAGAGAAAGAAGCATATACCCCTTCTCTTTCATTGTCCATACGGATCTTTTTCAGAGCCACAATTTCACCAGTTTTAATTTCTTTGGCCATGTAAACTAGACTGCAAGAGCGAGAAAAAAAACAACAGTAAATATTCTCAGGCACCGTGTAACGAAGACGCATAGGATAGGCATGGTTAAAGCCGAATCCTACAATCAAAAATCGCTTGAAACCCCAATTTATCAAGCCATCCAAACAGAAACCGAGGAAAAGTAGTTGTTCGAGTAAAGATTAGGCCTTTTGAATACCCAGAAATTTAAATTGAATGAAAGGGAAAGGAGAAGACCCGTAAGTTCCTTCACCGACTTGTTCGAGCTTCTCGAAGCAATCAACGGTGCGAGATCCCCAAACCGGAGGAGATTCCTCGAGGTTTAGCTGCCCAAAAGCTGCCACAGCCATCTTCGTTCCCACGGTTTTCTTTCTCTCGGATGATTTATACTATGATGATCAAATATCGCCTCCTCCAACTCCCCGTAGGTTTTTAGCGTTTCGTTGTCCGGCTTCAGGAAACCGGTTTAAACCTACGAATTGTGCGGTTTGAACCGGTTTAACCTTGCACCCTTTAGGAGGGATTTACACAAGCGGTTGCGGTCGGCGAAATATCAGCGATAAACGGAAAGTCCAGGGTCCCACCGGAACCAAATATGGATATATATAAATAAAATAAGGGAATTTAAAATATGTACAGTATTTTTGGTTAAAAAAGAGTAATCAATATGTAATGTTCGATTGGTTTTACAGTAGTGAGCAAAACAATACAAACTCCATTCTAAAACTTGTAATCATCACTCATCATCAGCATGTAGGGGTGGACGCAATTCCCGTTCCGTCCCGTCCCGTCCCATACTCGTTTCGAAATTTCCGCCCCATATAAATATATATTTCCATATGGGACAAATGTTTAATTCCCGAACGGGAACGGGACGGGACGGGACGGGAACGGGAATTCCCGAAGTCCCGTTTGTCCCAAACACAAATATTAATATATATTATTTTATAATTATATATATTTGTTATAGATAATATTTATAGTTTTATATATTACATGACTTTAAGCACTAACATTTTAATATTTTTGTAAATTTTAAAATATATATTCTTAACTAACTACAGTTTGTTGTTGTGTTTATTTATTAGAACTTAGAAAACAATCACTCTCGAACTAGAAATGATGCTAAAAAATAATTAGTTGTTTGGTTGATTAACTATTTAATATTGTTAGACATTGTTAGATATTGTTTTTGATTATTTTGATTGTTGGATATTACTATATTGAATAAATTATGTTGATTTTTATTATTTTCTTTCTTACGTTTTTATATTTTGGGAATTCCCGTTCCCGTTCCGTCCCGTCCCGTCCCATTTCCGTTCCGTTCCGAAATTAAAATGGGACATTTATTTTTGTTCCCGAAATTTCCGTTCCGTTCCGTTCCCGTAAAATCTCGTTCCGAATTCCCGTTTGCCCACCCCTATCAGCATGTATCTTTCTTTTCCACGATGAGTTTTCTTAGTATCTAATTTCTCATCTAAAAAGACTTGCTGATAATAATTTGCTTTTTTTTTTATTAGGTGCCAATATTATTAATAGAGGAGTGTCCTATAATACTACACACACACAAAATTGTTTCTCAATAATATTATAATTTGTTTTAGAAAGTCTTTGCCTACATCCGAATTCGAAAACATTCATACAACTGATTTCATCATTCTTTTTAAAATAAACGTTTTCAATATTTTGTTTTGGGAAAAAAAATTATGGACCTTTTACTTTTTAAAACGCCATTTTAATTTAATGCTCAAGATAAATGTAATTTAAATAAAAAAAAATTGGAGGCGAATTAGAGAAGAATCCAAATATGGCGGGAAAATTAAGAAATTATTTAGGTTTTCCAGAGGGTTCACAAATGTCTGTCACAAGAGGCGATTTGATGGAACAGAGGACTCCTCCAGTGTTTACGTGTTTAGCACGCCATTTAGCTGTGTAAACACACACACCGTTCTGGTTTCTCATAGGAAGAAGATGGATAGACGAAGAAATGGAGCCGGGAAATCTCGAGCGAAGAAACCCTAGATCTCGGTTGCTGCCGCTGACGGGGAGAGGATTCATGATGTCCCGACTCATCTTCACACCGTAACATCGGTCCCAACTCTCCCGAGTCCCGAACTCAGATCCTTCACTTTTGGAGACAGAAAGGGGAGAATCGCCTCTTGGATAGTCTCAGCTGAATGGGGAAACCTTTACTATTTGCCGTCGGAACTGAAATTCGTGTGATTGAAATCGTTGGGGTTTTGATTTATGATCGGTACTCGGAAAGGGGCTCTGAGTTTCCGTCCGGTCAGAAAGTGAACGACGTCGCCGACTGTAATTTCGGGAAAACAATTTTGCGGGTGAGTTTGTAAGAGGTAAACTCTAATTTTGGGTTTTGCGATTTTTAGGAATATGTTTCTCACGGTCATTCACTGGAATCGTAAGGCTCTCTCTATGTTTTGATATTTCATTTGTCCCTTCAGATCTCTAAATCGAAGTGGAGGCTATAATCTGTCTAGGCTTTGTGGACTTGGTATTGGAGATCGTCTTGGGTGATGGGAAGTATGATAGTTTCCTTAAGGATGTGCTATGTTTCTATGAACTTGATCGTCCAAGTCTTGATTCTGTTCAATTTTGTTGGTCCACAATGCCATGAAAGATATATGTTTACTTGTTATAGGCCTTTCCTTCTTCGTCTTACTATATAGGGAATCTGACAGATGAAAGTTTGAATATCAACCGATGATAAAATAATCATAAAGACTATAAACAATGTTCTTATCCAATCCACTATCGATGCAAGATCTTGACTTGCAGATTTGGTTCATATCACACAATGGGGTTGAGATATGATCCTCTCTACTAACTGACATTCTGTCTGTTGATGCAGTTATCAAGCTAATCAAAATATTCCTCTTCCAAGCAACTCTCTTGTGTGGATGACAACGTAGTGGAGTAGTTCTACCATCTCCTACTATTCTGGTGATTTCAGTGATATTTTATTCTTGAGTTTCTTAATTCAAGGGATTGGTCAGCCATTTGGGACTTATGTGTCAAACCCATTCAACTATCCCACTTTATGGACCATAAATGATACATAATAAGTCATATTTAAGTCTACATTGGCAATGAGAGGCCTCTGCTACCATGTTTCAGTTTCAATCCATAGGAGTTTGCAATCGAAGGTCGCTACATTTCAATACAGGTATCTCATCTTTTTGGGTAGCTAGCAAAACTGCAGGATGCTAAGTTGTAATAGTCAGATGTCTCGTTGTCGTGGAGTACGGCTTGTTAATAACTGTGATGATTCCCATGTTTGCTGTGTCATGTACAAATAAATTTTCCATGATTCTGTTGTTAGAATAACTATACAGTTGAAATGGCAGTGATCTAGTCCATGATTATTTACCTAATATAGTTCATCTGAAAGTCAAAGAGATTCTGAAAGATCTATCTGCCCACAATATTATATAGGGGAAATCGTCAAAATTGTAGACTTTTATGCAGAATTTATTGATTGTTATTTTATTCAGAATTATCTTTCATTTGGGGTTGGCATCTGCAATCTCAGTGTTGTTCACATCCATCAGTCTACAGTTTACTTACAGATGCTAATCCTGCATCTCAAATTGACCAAGTCCTCAACTTTCAAGTGTAGCATCAATCTTTTTTGTGTTATTATATAGTTTGGGGAGAACTCCTGTGTGTTTTTCCGCGTCTCTGAAAAAAAAATAGGGACAAATTTGAAGCTCTAAGGGATAGTTCAGTGTTTCCTTAATGTTTAGTGCTACTAATTTAGAATAAGTACAAAAGGCTTAGGACAAAGAGCAGATCTAAAGGCGACTTATGAGGTTTGCTCATGGATAGCTTTATTTTCTTTATTGGAACTCATTTTAAAGACCTGACTTACCAACCCCAACCATGTGTTTTAGAGTTATGCACAGCTTTTTATGATGCTTTTGTCAAGATTATTCTATTATGTATCCTGTTCTTACGTATATATTCATGCAGAGATCTTCGTACTTTTGGGTCAGGCCATGTGACTTTACTTTTCATGCAAAAAGCTTCCCCAGTCTTTTGTCTTTAAACTCTTATACTTTCGTGAAAAGATCAAACACTTTAGCCTGTTTGCTTTAGCTACTACCTTCTTAAAAGCAACAATGTTATTTTTACAGGGCTCTTTCAGATTTTCTTATTGTCTTCTGCTTGATGCTTACTGGTGAGGGAAACGATGAACTCGAAGAACATGGCGAGTGGTGTGGCGACTCTCAGGTTCTGAGGTTCGTAGATGCTTCTTCCCATTTCTTCGTCTAATCACTAGTATACTTCATTCAGTACAATCTTCAATGCAGCAAATGTGGTTGCTTCAAGCACAGACTAACTTACTCTGGTAAAGTATTATTTCAAAATTTTATGGTTTTATCACGGATTCTGAGCTATGTTAATCGGTAATATAAAGGGGCTGTCTAGGGAATATCATATTTTCAAGCGCATCATTCATGAAAAAGATGACATAAATCTACCTATCCCACCTTTATCACATGGCTGATAAAGTTAATTAACTTTTTTCAGCCTTTTTGTCCCCCATTTGTCAAGGTGAAAGCTGGAATTTTTATACTTATTTTAAGTTAATTTACTGAAAAAATTTCGTTTGTTTGGTTTATACTTAGTTGTACTGACTTCATCTCCTTTTCCTAGTAAAGCTCAAATTTCAAAAAAGGTATTTTATATGCTCAAGAAAATATGTTCAAGTTGTCTAGATGTTAGTGAAGATTTGTGAAAATAATAATGAGATGCATGAATTATTTTAAAAGCATAATTAACGCCTATCTCTATTAGTATATGCTGAAGGTGGATCTTTGAGAACCCCTATAAAAAGCTTCTAGTTAGAAGGCACTACTAGCTTGGTAAACTCAATAAAGGAACCGAGTTGAGGAAACCACTACTAATCCTTTTTGGATGCTAAACACTTTTTTTTTGTTTATTTCTACGTATTTGTATGTAGACAAGATGATGCTTATATACTATTATGAGGAGTGGTTGGTTTATTATTAATATATAGATATTTTTTATTTTTTTATTTACCAATTTGATGATTAAGGTGTATATGTATATGATACCCAATAAAACACATAGCTGGCTTGCTTTATGATGCCTAATTAACCTTGTTTAACTAATTTCTTATTTGTTGATAGCTACTGCTTCTTGCCGCTGAGCTCTTGGGCTTCCTATATGGTGATTCAGTTTGGGCTTTGTTAGATTTGGTTTAACAAATCTGAGGTTAGACAATCCTAAACGTACAATCTTCTAAACATGCTTTTATGTAGTGTAGTTCTCTTCTAAGATTTGCAGTGAGCTCAAGATAGACTGTTTGAATCTATTTTCCGTTGCAGGAATAATCGCAGAAAGCAAAATTATATGAATACCTTAAAGCGGCGTGGAGACACGTAAAAACTCCTTTTGAAATTCCTGGTAAAAAAAAAAAAATTCTGAACTCCATATGGTATATTTTTCTAAGGTGCAGACTATTCTTGAAAAACTAGGGAAACTTATTCAACAGTGACATCGTTAAATCATAATTTCTTTTCATTTTCGTTGATGCTGAATCTGGTAGATTGTTTATGATGATTTTGGTTTCTGCATTCCCTATTGCTTCCTCTAGATTTTGTTGGTTACATGCACCTTTTAAAGTCGTAACTAAGTACGAGCTAGATTTCCTCTTGTCCTCGAGCAACCTGGTTTGTAGGAGATACGCATTTAACACACATTCCTCTATAGTTCTCTTCTTCTGGCATTTAGAAAAACTTTACTCATGTTATAATTCCTCTTCATCTGTTTTTCCTTGTTGCTGTGGATATATCTTACTAAATGATAGATGCCATTGTTGCATCCAAAGTAATATATTTGTAGAGCTCTTGGATGGCATATTCTTCCATTGTTAGCCTCCATGTCTTTCACTGTCTTTAGCTGTAAAACGATGTCCACGACAAAAGAAGTTCAGCCACCTAAAATGACATTTAGTGGTTGATAATTAACAAAAACAACACTTAAGACCACACAATTTAGTTCATATAATATTTGACTGACTTTATAAATTAATGGTAGACATTCTTGTTCTTCCTTTTTATTTGTCATGTTCTCGAGGTTTCTTGTGACGAAGCTTTTTCTAGCAGATGCTCCAGCAATGTTGGGCGTAACGGTTGAGAAAAGTATGTGCTAATTTAGTATTCTAAATGAAGAGTAAGCAAGAAGATTTTTGAATGGTGATTTCTTGTTTCTCTTTCTGGACTTGAATAATATATTTGAGTTTTAAAGATTAATGCCTTTTAGACCACTATCATATAAAATTAATCATTTCTATACGTAACCACAATTAATTTGATTACTGCAGATAAAATAGATATTACCAAATAGATTTCCTGGCCCTATTCCTGTATTCCAATAAGGTTGCTACCATGTGAACAGTTGAAAAGGAGGATGTCGAAGATGATACGTATATATTCGTGTGTGATGTTACACGTGTTTCTCATATTTGTTCTTCTTGGTTTTACAGTCACCACTTTCGTCACTCGTTGGAATTTCTTTTAGGAACCTCACTCATATATGCTGATGATATCCGCAACACGAGCATCTTGGTTTCCTCTGACTTGTGTAAGTATCAAGCGTATAGTATTCCTGCTGATAAATCCTAGCACCTTATTTGTGTATTATCTTACCTTGATTTTGTGGAATTTTAAAGTTGATTGAAAAATGCTCAGTAACTGCATAGGTTGATTAAAGGTATATTCCTGTAGATGAGCTCGAGTCATGCTTTTCACATTTACATACATTAGTTAAAGGGTTAAATATGTTCATTCCCCGCATAGAAAGTCCGAGCTTTTAGACGCGTTGGTTAGAAACTTAGGAGAAGAAGCAATTCAGTTGTTTAGCTGACATTCACAACCAAGTTGTTTTTTTTATTAGAGGAAAAGAACGGTTTAAGTGACATCACATATTTCATTACTAATACTTTTGTAAGAACCTAGTGCCTTCCTTAATTCTTTAGTATTTTCTGTACCTGCTTCCTCGACTCGAGACTGTGGTCCACTCTGCGAGGAACCCTAATTCAACAAGCAATTCAAAATTCCTCGTTTCCCAAATTTAATTAATACTTTTGTAAGAATTCTTGTTGTTTTTAAACACCTTTTGCTAGGTATGATGATACTCGTAGGCTTTAAACATTCTAATCTCGCTTGGATATGATGAAATGAAACCATACACATGAACATTTGGATGCGTCCCTTGAGTTTCATTGTATAATGAAATTAAAATAATGGCTTTCATGAATTGTCTTCTGATGTGGCTCTATAATCTCTCTATATGAAAATATTATAAGTATAATTAACTTACATGCTGGTATATAATGGAAACCAATGCTCAGGAAAGTTGTCTTTGTTGGGTTATCTAGGCAATGTTCATTTGTCAAGCTTCATGGGTACTCGTATGTTTATCCTTGCAGTGAAGGTATAAATGAGTTAAATGACAATATGGTACTGCAAATCCATATAATTTTTCAGAGTATCATATTTCATTTTCACCTACAGTTATTGCATACACTAAAATATCGTCTAGAAACTGACAGATTTGATGCCCTCATTTGGTAAAACATCTTCTTGTTTGATTTTTTCTGTATTTCTTAATTAGATTTTGTTTCTTGATATTATGTCTTTCAATTTGAAACTCTGCACGAAACCTGTGATCTTCATTATATAGAAGATACAGAAGAAAAGGACAAGAGCTCAAGATATGTCATTGGGTGCAATACTTAGGCGGAGGGAGAAAGTCTTTTAGGTTTCAAAGATGGTGGAGATTTAGATAATTTTCTGCACCCACCTCTCCCCTAACCAGCTCCTCCCTAATGGTCAAATTCTATCACATCAAACCTGTCACCAACATATCACTAGTAAGTTTTTCTTCTGATAATACCAAAACTTACCACTGTTACCTTGTCCTCCATATTTGTCTTTCCATTACTATTGCTGTCTGAAAACTTTCAGCAATTGGATTCTCATTGGATGGAGTTAGAATATGAAATATGGTTACTTACCCATGAGAACTATTACTGATTCTCCCTGCAAATATTTAAATATTTACTAAATTTATCTGTTTAGCAAGGGTAACTTTGTCCACTGTTACAATATATGTTTCCTCAAAAATTCCATGCTGCTGTCCTTATCGGCATCTTCTCCTGTGAAAACAATATTTTGGTATGTTACAAATCATAATTACAACCACAAAATGATACGAAACATATGCTGATAAGTTTCCTTGTAATTATGATATACTTTCCTCTTGCAAGTTTCTTCATTTGGTATCTTTTCTTCCTAGAAAAAGCATTTCGGGGGTTGGAATTCTCTGTAAGTAATACCTAAATTTTGCTATATCAGGACTTTCTCATGATGTGTCAAACAAGAAATTACACTGTCATATCAGACCCACTCTGCATCTTTTATTTGCTTCATAATATCTCTGGAATTCTTTTAGTTTCATATTCTTGAAACACTCATTTTCAGAGACAAGAGCTCTTAGGGTTCATTGCTTCAATTTGTTTGGTTGGTTGATCGTAGCTTTAACCGATATCAAGAATATACAATAATAATATAGCTACGTAGATGAAATATTTAATCCATAAATTAATAAGCCATGGAAATGGATGATGCGAGGAAACCTATTTTGCGTGCCAGAGGAGATGTCTCTTTGGCCACCCTTTTGTTGCCATGTGTTGTTGGCGCTGACTTATATTTCAAATCCTTTCTCTTTTTATTTTTCATTCCAATGATTAAAAAATATGACCTAATAGCTTCCCCCTCCTGTCAAATTCCCTTTATTGCCCTTCTCCTCCATCATTACCTACTCGAAGAAGATCTTTTATGGATTTAATAAGAAAGATGATGAAACCTTCTTGCTTGAGTTGTTCTGTGTTTTTTTTTTTGTGTGTGGAATGGAATCTTTCAGTAGCAGGAACCTCCAATAAACTATATGATCGCCTCATTTATGAAAAAATCTGTATCCTAGAATTTTGGATTGTGAAAAGACCAAGCAATAGACTATGTGTTATTCTCCTTGACAAATGCAGGATTTGATACTAGGGCATAGTGATGGCTACTGATGAACTGCTTCCCAATTAAGGACAAATAAGAGATCAATTGGTATGTCCATTGGAGATGGCTGTTCCCGAGATGATACTGATTTTGCGTTAAGACAAGAGGAAGAATTTTCATTGAATGATTTTTTTCACACTAGTAGGGAAATGCGTATGTGAGAGAATAAAAGAAAAAATGATAGAAAAATGGAATTGAAAGGTGAAAGTGACATGGTTGTTTTGGTAAGCGAATAGGGAAGAAGCACGTGGTGAATGGATATGAAGAGAAAAGGGTGCTAGGTTTAATATAAATAGAAATAAGAAGCAGTTAGTGGTTGCGAAGGGAGGAGGCAAGCGACCAAATCTCAGAGAAATAACAGTATAGAGGAGGAAAAAAGGAAAGAGACCGTTGTTAATTAGATAAAGGAGATCAGCGACCATGGGAAGATCTCCTTGCAGTGATGACTCTGGTCTCAAGAAAGGTCCTTGGACGCCTGAAGAAGATGAGAAACTTGTCAACTATGTCCAAAAACATGGCCAAAGTAGCTGGAGAGCTCTTCCCAAGCTTGCTGGTATTGCTTTGTGTTGTTTTTTTTTCTTATATCTTGTTAAAAAGGTTTTTTTAAGTTTTATGCATGTGACTGTATATCTCTCTTTCTCTCTCTGCAGGTCTTAACAGGTGTGGGAAGAGTTGCAGGCTAAGATGGACGAACTATTTGAGACCTGACATCAAGCGAGGGAAATTTTCTCCGGACGAGGAACAGACTATCTTGAACCTTCATGCAGTTCTTGGAAACAAGTAATCTTCTGATTCTTCTGATTTTATTATAGTCAACGGTTTTGTGTACCAAATTTTCTTATACGTACTGCTTGATGTTATAAGGTGGTCAACGATTGCAAACCACTTGCCGGGGAGAACAGACAACGAGATCAAGAATTTCTGGAACACCCATTTGAAGAAAAAGCTGATTCAGATGGGATTTGACCCAATGACTCATCGCCCACGAACCGATATCTTCTCCAGCTTATCTCAGCTGGTGTCTCTGTCATCTAACCTGAGAGGTTTTGTTGATCTGCAGCAACAGTTTCCAATTGATCAAGAGCAAACTTTACTGAAACTCCAAACCGAGATGGCCAAACTCCAATTGTTCCAATACCTCCTTCAACCACCTTCCATGAATAACATTAACCCTAATGACTTAGACACTCTCAGTCTCCTTAACTCTATTGCCTCCTTCAAAGAAACCTCTAATGCCATCAGCAACAATCTCGACCTCGGTTCCTATCTTCAGGACTTCAACAGCTTACCATCCCTAAAAACCCTAAATTCCAACATCGGACCATCATCTGTTTTCCCCCAAAATCCTGATGACAACCACTTCAAGTTCTTCAGTCAAAGAGAAAACAACCTACCCATTTCTCCAATATGGCTCTCTGATCCTTCGAGCTCAAATCAGAGTTTGCTACCTTCTCTTGATCCTTCTTCTGCTGTGAGTGATGATCTGATTAGAAACCAATACGTTACTGAAGATGTCAATAGCAATCTCACCGCTTCAAGCTGTCAAGAATCAGGAGCTTCAGCTTCAGCTGCATGGCCTGATCATCTGTTGGATGACTCCATATTTTCCGACATTCCTTAGCCTTCTTTGTCTTTTCAGGTGTGTTTTGGAAAAAACTCAAATCGAATTTACTCTTGGGACTGTGCTTGTTGGAGAATTTATTTGCATATCTATATATATTGTAGACACATGATATATATGTGCTCATGTTGTAAAATGTACAGTACCGTACAGGTTTCAAAACTCATACGCGTGTTGTTATCAATGTTCTTTTACCATATGTTTGTACCCAGCGCCGAGTTTTTATATATAGAGATGATTTTTGTGAAGTGGAGATCAATTGTAGTTGTAATTAGGGTTTTTTTATAATTATTTGGATATTTTGTTTTATTTTCCTGTTTACAACATTCGAATCAGGTATGAATAATATAGATGTTATAACAGTTTTTGTACCTTTATTCTTTTTGCTAAAGTAATTAATAATTACGCAGAGATCAAACAAATTGAAGTTAGTATAGAGAAATTAGATGTTACATACTTACATGTGAAGAAGAGGTGTTTAAAATGTCGAGCGAGAAGTCAAAATAAATTTTAGAGTTAAATGTTGATTTTTTTGATTATCATTCACGAAGTTAAATTTGTGATCATATATATCTTTTTGGGTTGCCAAGAACTAATAATGGAAGAAGTAAAGAAAGCATGTGATCGGCTGGCTAACGATAATATAAAAACGCCAAGTAGATATTTAATAATAATTTCTTAAAATATGTGATGTCAGATAAAGGGATCTCTCGTTAGGTTAAAGAATAATTCACTCATTGAGTCTTTTGCCTTCTTGGGCAAAGATCGAGTGCCCTGAAAATTTAGAGTATTGTACTTCATCCGTATCCAAATGGATAATATGTTATTATCCTTTTTTTCTGTCAACTTGTTTTTTCATCCATATTTAATCTAAATATTGTGGATATTTTGATCAATTTTTTTTTTTATACTTCGATTGATCATCATAATATGTAACCTAATGAATTGTGTTATTATATATATATTTTTTTAAATCAAATTTGGATCATACAAAAGAGTACAGATGGTCGGTCGACTCGGTCCCATGTAACATAGAATTAGTTTGCGTTCTTGGTCATTGTGCCCGAATGTCCAAAAAAAACAAAAAAAGAGTGTCATTGTGCCCAACAAATCAAAAACAAGTGACGTAATTTATATTGAGCCCAAAAGGCCCATAATAGACCCACATAAAAGACAACTATGTAATAGGCCCGACAAAATAAGGCGAGAAAGACAAATATCATACGCGGAGATATGGCGCGTCGACGACACGGAGGCAAAACCGCCTCCACACAAAGATTGTTTAATTTCGATGGGTTTCATCATTTCATTTGAACTATTTTTTTTTTTTTTTTTGTTAACCTCATTTGAACTATTTTAGAATTTTCTTTTTCAATTGACTATTTTAGACAAATGAAGATCTTTTATGAAATATTTTAAAATATAATCAAAGAATTTCCGTTTCGTTTTAAAGTTTGAGAGTCTACTCCCAACATCTGAAATTTTAGTTTCATCTTACAACTATTATGTTTTTTTTTTAATCATATTTAAAAGTAGTCGAAGATAATAATATAGATTCACTGCTATAAATATTTATAACTAACTTATTAATAATAAGATTTTTTTTTTAGTAAATATTTTGATTTAGATTGCTATTCAAATATGATCACATAAAGAAATAGCAAGATATCTGATTAATGCGGCTGTAAAATAATTTAATTATTTGAATCATCGCAGTTTATTATTACACAAGTAAAATTTTGAAAGAAAAAAAATTAAACAAATGATGTAGAAACTTAAAAGAAAAAGTAAGCCATAGAACTATAGTCTCGATGGTTTGTTTGTTTTTGCTATCTATATATTTTTCAAATGAGTGCAAAACCTTTATCATCATTATATTAAATGAGATGTGAAAAACACTCTACATTCATTTTCAAGGTGGCTAATTTCTATTCTGCCCCTAATTAAAATTTAATCTTAACCGTCGATTTTGTTATTTTTTATCTCAGCCGTTCGTTATCTTTTTATTTTATTCGATCCGAAACGTCGATTTTGATATAGATGATCTTAACCGTCGAGATGTCTTGATACTC
>OVAY01002403.1:0-18135 GCA_900406395.1 Kernera saxatilis | reverse complement strand
ATTTTGCAGAATTCAATGAGGTTAACAAAGAACAAGAAGAGAAGGTACTCAGCTTTGTTTCAGAAGAAGAGAAGGTCCGTTTCAAACGAAGCGTTAGATATGTCAATGTTTGTGCAACACATTGTAGCTATGCTTGAGGAGATTGACCGAATGGTATGTTTGACGGGAAACAACCCGAGTGTATTCATCTGAAGCTTTGTGTTGGTTATGGACAGCTACATCAAGAAAAATCATTTTGTTACAGTCTAACATATCGATGACATATATTACTTCTACAAATAGAATGAAGCGGCAAGACCATGATCTACTTGGTGCAAGTTTGGCTAATGTTGATTTGTGGAAATCATTTTATTTGAACATGATTGCCTACACATCATTCACTTTTACGGTGGCACTTCGCAGGTAATCATATACTCTCATTTGCAAAAATTACTATGTTCTGTCTTTTAAAAAATTAATAACTAAACTCATGTTAATGCATGGAAGCTTACTTCTTTATACTTTTCTTATTTTACAAACTGCTTCATATATGGTCATTAGTAGATATTTGCTGAATAATTGCTTGATGTGTTGCATTCTAGCTGCTTCGTGTCTGTGATTAGGTCTTGAGTCCTTTTTTTATGACTTTTTTGTTTCGTGGTCCGTATCTGCTTATCATATGGCATTTTCTCTTTCGATTTTACAGCATAATGGTAACATTGACGTGCTGGTATTTTTTTTCTGGAAATGAGGCCCTTAAGACATACTAAAGAAGTAAGAGATGTCATGTTATCCTATATTCAAGGTGAGTGATCTAACAGTTTTGAATGGAATTACTAAAACAGGAGTGCAAACAGAAAGAGGGGCCTTACATAAGTTCATTTTGACCACTTTTGTTTCGTTTCTTTTTCTTTTTATGATGAGCTCAAATACCTCAATTTTCAAGGGTGATAAGTTGATGAACATAAGACTATAAAGATGAAAGAATAGGATTGCTCAAATCGGGGATACGGGATATCAATTTCTTTGGTTTAAAGGCATGGGAGACAGTTTGGCTATATAAGCAAGGGAGGTTCGCTCAACGAAGGGGAGACCCTTCCACCAAAACAAGTCTCTGGTCCATGAAATGCAAGAGGTGGTATTTGGAGTTTGTAGTTACTTTTGGTTTCTTTAATTGTTGTAGGGAGCCATCCCTTTTGCTTGGTTTTGATTTTGTTATTTGTTTTGAGTCTAAAAGAGGTTCTAGATACCTACATGTGTCTCAAGTCTGGTTAGAACCGAAAAAGCTAGCTGCGGTTTTTCCGATTAAGACTGGCATTATTAGTTTATACTTTTTCAGGAATAATACTTTTGTTGTTTTGGTCACTTTCATTTCATATGATTTATGCGAGTTTGCTTTGGCTTCTCAAGAAGGTTATATGGCCTTTTTGTCTATGAATGGTGTCTTATTTCTTTTGTCATGTAAACAGCTTTGGTTTGTTTTCACTTGCGGTCATATTAAGGCTGTTATACGGTGTCTTATAAGACGATGGAAAACGGGTCACGAAGGTCTCCAACTAAGATTATTAGGGTTTTTGATGCTGATTCTTCTGTTCAGTTTCAATGATTGGGTTTACATAAGAGTTTCACTTTTGTAAAGGTTGTCGGAAGATGGAGATCAGATTAGAGTGTTTTCATGGCCATTATTAGTCACTCCATTTTTATCTTCCACTTCGTTCCTAAAAGATGGCGTAACTGTCAATGTTTTGGTATGTGATTTCTTGGCAACATGATATTCAAATCAAAGAGAGATTAAAATAACTTAATAGTTTTTTCCAATTCCCAAAATATATAAAAGTTGGACTAAAAAATATTGTAGACGTGTTTAAAATATATGATACAAAACATTCTATATGAATATAAACCCACACATTTGCGTGGGTAATCATCTAGTGTAATATAAATGGTGAATTTTTTTTAATGTTTTTTACTTCTTTGTTATCGGTTAGTTCTGTTTTTTTTTCTCAAATTGTATGGCACGCATCTAAAGGAAAACGTTTGATTTAATTATCGGACTGTTCTTTCTGTTTTCCATGTTTGTTTTGTGTTTTGAGGGTGAAAAAGTTGAGGTTGCTAAAAAAAATTTCAGTTGTTACTGGGTCTTGTTATGTTTTTAAATTTATGGTACATACATTGTCGCTTGTGCAACAGAAACAAATAATTCCCATAGGTTTTGACACCCTTAATCATTACATTCAAATTTTAATATATAGGATCTGATTAACAACATGCCGAATGATGAAGCAATTCTGCGATTTCACAAATTTTCACTGGTTATATATCTTTTTGAGTAATCCTTTTTTTTTGTTTCAATTTAATCAAAATGGTGAAGATCTCTATCTTTTTTGCTTTTCCTTTTTTTTTCCCAACTGGTGCTGTTGTGTTTCTATTCAAATTTTCATGTTAAAGTTTTTCCATGGATGGA
This sequence comes from Kernera saxatilis, assembly GCA_900406395.1. Taxonomy (NCBI): domain Eukaryota; kingdom Viridiplantae; phylum Streptophyta; class Magnoliopsida; order Brassicales; family Brassicaceae; genus Kernera; species Kernera saxatilis. The sequence continues at coordinate 15,692 of OVAY01002403.1, read as the reverse complement.
CTCACGGTTCGAGAATCAAAACAACTCATGATCGGAATCTACGTATTTGATCTGAAGTGGTTGTGTATCTGCATAACTTCCAAGTTGGTGTCAAAGCTTAGGCAAAAGTTGGAGGTTGCAAGACTTGTTTAAAATAAAGAACTTCAACAACTCATTACATGGATATCATTCAAATAGCACACTACATATCCCTTTTCTTCTCAAAAGGATCGAGAAGCAATCTACTGTTTGATATAAGGCGTACCTCAAGAACCCGCTTTCCTGGAAATGATAATTTCCCGGTTTGTGTTTCTTTTTCATATAATATATATANTTTTTTTTTTTTTTTTTTTTTTTTGTTTTTATAAAATAAATATTATAGCTTACGATTGTTAACTTAATTCTATGTTTTAGTCTTCGTTGTCCCTTTACAAATGCATCTAGAAAATGCATCTAGAAAATGCATCTTACTGATTATATCATTATTATTATTGTGTTTCTTTGAGCCTATGTTTTAATCCTAGAAAATGCATTTTCGGGGTACGTGTTTTTAACGGTTGCGTCTATTCAACGGTTGTGTCTTTTCAACGGTTGCGTCTTTTCGATACGCATGTTTTGGCTTAAAACCCCTTTTTTTTCAAAAGTTGCATATTTTAGCATTTATGTATTTTCGATTATATTTATATCGTGTTGTACAATATCTTTTCATTTATGGATGATCACTTGAAAACGATTGCCAATTTTATGGAGTTTCAAAGAACCATTATTTTGGGTTACACCAAATCAGTTGTGTAATTTATTTATCATGTTATTAGTTTATTGCGAAGTTACAAATCCATTAAAACTATGGAATTCATATCGAGATGTTCTTTCAATAAAGGTAATTAGAATTTTGATCCCTCTTTTTTTCTCTACGCCTTTTTTGTCTCTCTCAAATCTAAAATCTGTAAAAGTAGATTAGATGGTAATCTCCGCATGTAGTTTCATGTTATTAACAGTGATAGTTTTTGTAGATTTGTAAAAACATTTTGTCTTAATGATATTTTAATTTTTTTCTTTTGAAGATCTTTATGGCTTCAAAAACTTGAAATAACAAGAGTCTTTGAATCAACATCAACTTATCCTTCTCTCTTTCGCGCATCAATATTTTTTTGCCCTTTAAGAAAAAAACCTTATTTGCTTTTGTGTTTTTTTTTATCTCAATCTGCTTCATAAACCCTAGAACTCGGGAAAGTAAGAATTTCCGATCAGCGAGATGGCAGACGCAGAGACTTTTGTTAGAAATCTTTTCAAGAAAAAAAGACCCATGAATCAAAAATAGATTTAAGCATCTTTTGATTACTACATTTTTTAGGTATTGGAACATATACAGATACACACATCTCGCTTCACCATTTTGACTTATTAATAAGTTTTTGGTTTATGATTTTTTTCTTCGTTCAATTTTTTGGCTTGCTTTGTTCTTCATTTTTTTGTTTTATCAGAAACTCTATTCTTCGTTCTTATGAGAACAAACCCATAAACAAAATCTAAGGGTTTTTGCTTTTTATTTTTGAGTTTGCATGATCAAGATGATAAAACTAAAAATTTGGTTTGTCTGATCTTTTGGCTTTGTTACTGTCTCAAAATGTTTGTTAGTATTTTCTTTTGGATTTAACCTTTAGAAATGATAGGACACTTTGTCCAAAAAAGTATATAATCTACTTCATAAACATTTTTTTCTCTATTACTCAAAATGAGTTCCCGAGCGATATCACGCGGGTTCCCGACCTAGTTAGTTAAATAGCAATGGATAATTAAAAATTTGGTAAATAGGAGATAGAAATTTATTTTAACTCAAAAATATCTTTCTTTTTTTGTATTACACAAAATGCCACTCATATGTAAATTGTTTATCCGACGAAAATTACCGGCGATATTGTTTATTAACTGTCCGCCGACACTAGTTGTCCAAAGTCAAAAATATTATTGACCAACATATATAATAAAACTGTATGTAGTTTTTAGTGGCTAACTATTTGGTTAACACACTAATTAATATGTTATCGCGAGATATGTATGTATATCATGTTAACCCAATTATCATATACTATCTTATCGTATTAACAATAATATATGATATTTGTAACATGCTAACAATAATATCCTACATTTATAACGTGTTAGCAGAGTAAATATCCGGATAATATTTGTATTAACGCAGTAAGATAACAAAATTCAAAACACAATTCACCACCGTATATAACTTAGAAATATGAGTTTCCAATTCTTAAATTTTTTTAAAAATCGTTTTCACGTTTTGAAACGTTTCGTTTCCGTGTATCCGTTTCCGATTCCATGCAACCTAGGACGTGATATATGTTCTAAAATTTTATTGAAGCAAAAGTTAGAAGTCAGGTCTACATAGAGCGGCTGCTACCACTGCAATTTTTTTTTAACTAGAAACGTCACACAATGTTTTAATACTGCAAGCATATATTAAATTATCATTTCCTTCTTTTATTCAGCCAACCACAAGGGAAGGGAGGCCGAAATTTCGAAGATCAATTCATACGTAAATAAGTACAAAAATTTACATTTGCACTTCAAATAATCACCACAACTACAAAAAAAAAAAAAAAAAAAAAAAATCTTCACAAAACAATAGTCATGTCCACTTCATTCACGATGATCGGCGGTGAAGGTCCACACAGTTACCAACAACATTCAAAATACCAGGTTTTTTTCTCTATTATTAGATACAAAATTTTAAAATATTGAGGTAAGAAAAAAAAAAAAAAATTCAAGTTTTGATTTTTTTTTATCAACATCTTCTGTTTTTGCTTGAGTTTGTAATTGCAAAACGTTGACGGTTCTTAGGGAGGATTGCTTGAAGCAGCAAAGGAGAAGATAAACGAAGCCATCTCCACCAAACTTGACATCGATTTTACAACAAATCTCGTTAACATAGCAGATTTTGGTTGTTCCACTGGACCTAACACTTTCAGAGCGGTACAAACCATAATAGATGATCCCGTGGAACACAAGTATCCAAAAGAGTCTAATCTTGAGGAAATTGAGTTCCAAGTTTTCTTCAACGATTCTTCGAATAACGATTTCAACACTCTCTTCAAGAACCTTCCTCCAACTAGAAAATATTTCGCAACTGGAGTTCCGGGTTCTTTCTTTGGTCGTGTTCTTCCTAAGAGAAGTTTTCATGTGGGAGTTTTTTCTTACTCTATTCATTTCATATCCAAGATTCCCACAGAAATTAAAGACCGTGATTCTCCTGCGTGGAACAAGGACATACAATGCACCGGATTCTCAAAAGAAGTCTTGGAAGCATATCTTGACCAGTACAAGATCGAGGTGGGGAGTTTCTTGAATGCAAGAGCTCAAGAACTAGTATTCGGTGGATTGCTATTTTTTCGCGCGACTTATAACAGACTTATAACAACGGAAGAAATCGTTGTTAATTCGTTGTAAAATCCGTTTTACGATGAATTACCAACGAATTTCAAATCGTAGGTAAACGTTCGACGCTAAATATGATTCGTTGTAAATTAACAACGAATTTTTATTCGTAGATAATTCGTCGTTAACAAAACAACGAATTCGCAACGATTATGTTTTTTTTTATTTATTTTTAATATAACAACGAATGATGATTTAAAAAAAAAAAAAATTTAAATTTAAAAGAGAGATCTCTCGCAAGCGACCTCCCGGCGGCAGTGCTCCGTGGTGGTCAGGTGGCGGTCCGACGGTGGTGGTCCGGCGGCGGTGGTTCGGCGGCTGTGGTCCGGCGGCTGTGTTCCCGGCGGATGTGTTCCCGGCGGCGGTACTCCGGCGACGGTGTGGATTAATTTGTTAAACAGATATGAAGTTGATTAGTATATATACTTCAACTCATCCAGCCAAACTACCGATGTAGGACTTTTGCATTTTTAGTTTAGCGATGGATTTACAATGAATTTGCAACGTATTATTTAAAAAGTAATAAAAATAATAATCGTCATAAATTCGTTGTAAATTAACAACGAATTTACAACTAATTATTTAAAAAATATTAAAATAATAATCATCGCAAATTCGTTGTAAATTAACAACGAATTTACAACGAATTATTGATTTGAGGTTTAGGGTATAGGATACAATGTTTGTACGATTCGATATCTACGACTGATTTACGACGAATTGTCTCATGTCCATCATAATAGAGAATAAAATTTTTGGGATTTGAGGTTTAAAATATATAAACTTTTTAATATTACTACGTATTTATGAGGAATCCTTGGAAATTCGTTGTAAATGTGTCACTTTCTATTGAAACTTATTACGGCAAACTCACCAAAATTTGGTATAGTGTATCAAGCTATCGCCCTCTGCGTGTGTGCAAGTGTGGTCATTGCTTGTGTAATTTGGGTACTTTACAAGAAAAAGATCGTGAGGATGACATGGTTCAACAATTTCTCTACGGACTTGATGAACGTCTATTTCACACAGTCCGATCGAGCTTGACATCAAGAGTTCCACTTCCTGGACTCGAGGAGGTGTACAATATTGTGAAACAAGAGGAGGATCTCCAGAACAATATCAAAAAGCGTGAAGAGCGCTCTGAGGCAACAGCTTTTGCTGTTCAGTCCAAGCCTCAATTTCAGTCTCATGATCGTAATCGAGAAGACAAATCAGTGCTTTGTAAACATTGTCATCGCACTGGACATCTTAGTGACAATTGTTATGCTGTAATTGGGTATCCTGAATGGTGGGGAGATCGTCCGAGATCACGAGTTGCACAAGGACGTGGTCGTGAGAAGCCATCTCCTTTCACTCCTATTGGACAACAACGTCCTCCAGTCTTTGCCAATGCTGTTAATTCACTTTCTTCCCATCCAGCAGAACGTGCAAATTTGGCTTTCACCGATAAAGATAGAGATGGTGTGACAGGCCTTAACGATGACCAGTGGCGCACGGTTCTCCGACTACGGGACGCACCGGTGCGACCGAAACATTAACCGGTATGTCTTCTAATCCTTCTTGGATTTTAGATACAGGTGCCTCGCACCATATGACTGTAAAACTGAATGTTTTAATGGATCTGCGAGACATCGCACCAGTTTTGATAATTTTGGCTGATGGTAGAGAGAGAGTGGCCGTTAAAGAGGGTACAGTACAGCTCAGTTCACAGTTGGTTCTGAAATCGGTTTTCTATGTTGAAGAGATGCAGTCTGATCTGATTTCAGTTGGTCAAATGGTTGATGAGAACAGATGCGTAGTGCAACTTGCTGACACATTTCTTGTCATTCAGGACCGCACTACGAGGACGGTGACTGGAGTGGGTAAGAGGGAGCACGGGACATTTCTCTTTCGCGGTTTGGAAACAGCAGCTGCAGTTACAACCCGTGACAGAGACTCATATGATTTATGGCATAATCGTATGGGCCACCCATCTGCAAAAGTGTTAGGAACAATTTCTGATGTTGTTTTTTCTTCGAATTCGAATAAAGCGTGTGATACATGTCTCCGCGCCAAACAAACCTGGGATGTTTTTCCCCTCAGTCTTAATAAAAGTTTGGAACTTTTTGAATTGGTACATTATGATGTTTGGGGACCATATCGGACTCCATCATTTTCTGGTGCAAGATATTTTTTAACAATAGTGGACGATTATTCGCGGAGTGTTTGGCTTCATCTTATGGTCGACAAGAGTGAACCTCAAACACACTTGAAGAATTTCATAGCAACCGTTGAAAGACAGTTTCAAAAACTTGTCAAAACTATTCGAAGCGATAATGGTACGGAGTTCATGTGTTTAGCTTCGTATTTCTGTGAGAAAGGGATTCATCATGAAACGTCATGTGTCGGGACTCCACATCAGAATGGCCGGGTAGAACGCAAGCATCGCCACATTTTAAATGTTGCTCGTGCTTTGCGTTTTCAAGCTCATTTACCCATTGAATTTTGGGGTGAATGCGTTCTCACGGCGGGTTATCTTATAAATAGAACTCCATCAACGGTGTTGACCGGGAAAATGCCATATGAGTACATCTACAACAAGTCACCGATGTACTCTCATTTGCCAGTCTTTGGAGCTTTATGTTATGCACATAATCAACATCATCACGGAGACAAATTCGAAACACGTTCCCGTCGTTGTGTTTTTGCTGGATATCCACACAGTCAAAAAGGTTGGCGTTTGTTTGATTTGGAGAAACAAGAGTTCTTTGATTCTAGAGATGTGGTCTTCTATGAATCTGAATTCCCATATTTAAAAAAATTGGCAAGTGAAGAACTTCCCAGCAACAACGATGAGTTTGAATTGTTGACTTTATCTTCTCCAAATTCGGGCTTATTGGAAGTCATCAGCCCAACAGAAATCAGGCCCATTATTGAAAGTCCAAATAACGTTTTTTCTCCACCAATCGTGAACGAGACGACGCAATCAAACAATGAGATTAATGATACAGACCTGGTGACGGCAACACCACCAATTTCGTCGTCTCCTGAAATCGCAGATCAACCTTGGACGCGGACACAGAAAGAAAATTCCGGCGGTCACTCTCCGCCAATATGTGACTAACTAATACAGCTATAACTCGTCTTCTCTCTACTCCGACAGTGGCTTCTCCGAGTCGGTATCCTCTCAGTTCTTATGTTAACTGCAATCGATTCTCTGAAACACATTGTGCTTATCTTGCGGATGTTACTTCTGTTGTTGAACCAAAAACGTACTCACAGGCTATTACCAATTCTAAATGGAGAAAGGCCATGGGGGATGAAATCACCTCTTTAGAAGCTAATAAAACGTGGTCTCTTGTGGATTTGCCGGCAGGGAAGAAGGCGATTGGCACAAAGTGGGTATATAAAATAAATTTGCAATCTGATGGTAGTATTGAAAGGTATAAAGCTTGTCTCGTCGCTTTGGGTAATCGACAGATTGAAGGAGAAGATTTCAGTGACACTTTTGCTCCTGTGGCTAAGATGGGCACAATCCGAATGTTATTGAAAGTAGCAGCATCGCGTCAATGGCATGTACATCAAATGGATGTGCACAATGCTTTCTTGCACGGTGATCTAAAGGAGGAGGTTTATATGAAACTCCCATTGGGTTTTCATTCGGAAGATCCTAATAAGGTATGTCGACTTCATAAATCGATATATGGGTTGAAGCAAGCGCCGGGTTGCTGGTTTGAAAAGCTTTCAAAAGCTTTGAAAACCTATGGATTTAAACAGTCGATATCAGATTATTCGTTATTTGATTATCAGAAAGATGGCATTACTCTACATGTTCTGGTTTATGTAGATGATTTGATCATTGTTGGGAATACTGTGGCTGTCGTTGATCAATTCAAGCAGTATTTGTCTACATGTTTTCACATGAAAGATCTTGGAGTATTGAAATATTTTTTGGGGATTGAAGTGGCTAGAAACAAGAGTGGGATTTATTTGTGCCAGAGAAAGTACGCTTTGGATATAATTGCTGAAACGGGTCTTCTAGGAGCAAAACCAGTGGAGTTTCCACTAAATCAGAATCATCGGCTTGCCTTATCAACAACTCTCTCCCGAAATTTATCGACGTTTAATTGGGCGTCTCATTTATTTGGCTGTCACGAGACCTGATCTTTCATATGCTGTGCATACACTTGCACAATTTATGCAGGCTCCACGACAAGAACATTGGGATGCAGCTATTCGGGTGGTAAGATATTTAAAATCGAATCCGGGACAAGGCATTTTTCTTAGTTCGGACCCAGAACTTCATGTGTATGGGTGGTGTGATTCTGATTATGCAAGCTGCCCGTTATCACGTCGTTCTATAACTGGCTATTTCGTTCAGCTAGGGAATTCGCCGATTGCTTGGAAAACTAAAAAGCAGCCGACAGTGAGCCGTTCTTCCGCTGAAGCAGAGTACCGTGCAATGGCCTTCCTCACTCAAGAGCTTCTTTGGTTGAAACAGGTACTCACCGATCTTGGAGTGCCACATGCTGATCCTATGACCATATATTCGGATAGCAAATCTGCAATTGCACTCGGTAACAATCCTGTGTTTCATGAGAGAACGAAACATGTCGAGGTCGATTGTCATTTTATTCGTGATGCCATCATTGATGGAATTGTTTCTACTTCTCATGTTTCAACAAGATCGCAGCTCGCAGACATCTTTACAAAAGCCTTGGGACGGAAGGAATTCGAGTTCTTCATTGACAAGTTGGGCATGTTGGATCTTCATGCTCCAACTTGAGGGGGGATATTAAGATTGTAATCACTCCATAACTTCAGCATTATCTTTATTGCATATCAATATGTAATTACTGAGTATCATCTTCATATCTTCGTTGATTAGGAAACTAGGTTGAATCTCTTTAGTATATATGTAATGCACAGAACCCTATTGGAAATATACATAATTCTCTAAATACATCGCCTCTGTTCTTGTATCACAAATTACTGACGGCTTTAGGGACACCTAAGAAGGCGGGTCCAATGTTGACGACGGGTTTGATGTGTTTGGCACACCTACCTGAACCACCACCACCACCTCCATTGGTAAGAGGTGTTTCAACCCATTTAAGGAAGTGAAGGAAATAGATAGCCCCCATTGAATGTGGAACCACCACCACTTTCTTGTACCCATTGGTTACATACATTAGCTCGATTTTACTCTTCAGTCTACTTAATGACTGGTCTCGTATCTGCTCGGTTCCAGTTCAAAAACTATACATTAGCCCAAAACACTACCCAATCTATACGATAATCTTTCATTACATAGTATACCTCGGTGTTATGGAAAGAGAGTCTCCAATCATAAGAGGCCATATGAAGGTTCTTGCTTTCATATCCGATTTTCGCCAAATTCTCTATGAGCACTGCCCAAGCAAAGTAGCATGGTGAGAAATAGTCTGTGGCCACCAGTCCTCGTGCTGCTCGGACCCGGATGCCCGATGGGTCGAGACCAGTCTCACTGTCCAAGGACAAGTGATCCAACCAACACAATGGCCTATAGATAACAACAAGAATCACTTCAAACTGAATCAAGTCAGAATTTAGAAAATCGAAATGCTAACTAGAAAAATCAGTTTACTAATTAAATTAAAAACCAAAACCGTAACGACCCATCTAAAACCATAGCCAAATGAAAATCAGATGAGACTTATTCAATCAAATCTTCCGCTTGATTTGTGGTCACTTTAAAATTTTATATTATTCAATCTTAAATTTACCAAAATATCTGAATTTTAAAAAAAAATGATAAAATCATGTTATAATATTACTAATTTTAAAAGTAAAATGAAATCTATCGTTATTGCATATATTGGAGATAATATATTCTAAGATATCCTACAGTATGGGGATGATTTTCTACTTAGAATCAAGAAATTAAATCTTATGGTTTCCATTTCTAATGATACTTACAAATCTTTTCCGTAAAAATTAGGAATAAGTAATTTCCAAATATCATCCATCAAATTTAGAATTAAATAAAGATTCATAAATTTAAAAATCTTACAAAATTGCTTCGAAATAACATTTTTTTTTGTTGAGCAATAAATTCTACATTTTAAAAAAAAAAATATCATACAAAATTAGTAGCTGAGAATAATAAGAAAACCATAAAGAAACCATCTCCAAAACCATAACCAAATCAGATTCCAATTCATAAAAGCAAAAAACTCGACAAGAAACAAAGCTTAACCAAGTTTTTGTAATTCCTAACCGGACAAACCAAACCAATAGCTATCCGGTTCCAAAATTTCTCGAACCGAACCGACATAACGGCTTAATTTGTTTATACCTTCTAAGAATCTCGGTGAAGCTACCTCCCCAAAGTCGCTTACGAAAAAGCCCTTCGGCGCAATGCCGACCTTCCCATAGCTCGAGCCCGCCGGTGACAATCCCGGGGACAAAAACCACCGGATGATGCCCCTTCACGCCTTCTCGGCTCAACCGAGTCCCCGGAGACTCTGGAGCTTGAAGCATCGCCGGGACCGGAACAGAGTTGTAGAGGAAGAGAAGGAGCCACCAAGCCGTACAGAGATAACCAATAGCCCAGCAACACGAGTCGAAGCAGCTCCATCTCCCTGAACGTCGCCGTTTTGGTTTCTCGGTTGTTGACGAGTGTTTGGCTTCGGAGATAACGTTATCCTCGTTGCGGATTGTGTCGAACCCTCTAGTCCGAACAGAGAAGCATAGTTTTCTAACTCGGAGATTTGGAGGCATCGAACAATGAGTTTAAAGACCTAAAAAAAAGTTGATTAACTCAAGAAGATTGATAAAAGATTTCATTTCATCAAGAAAAAATTGTTGGCATTAAATGATAAAAATCTTGGTTAAGTGCATACAAGGAAAGAAGAAAGCGTATAGGTTTGTTCCTTCTTGCGCCGCCTAATTCACTTCTTGAAGTTGTTTTGTTTTGTTTTGTGTTTATTAGTATGAGATTTCAACATTTGTTGCTTGTTGGGTTGATCAGAGGAATATTCGAGGTGACTGGTAAGCTAGTAGAAGTGTGTGTAAAGCATGAAGATTGTTACTTTTAGGACACTTGTCTTCGTTTTTACATGCAACGCCCTAATAGTTTTCTTTAATTTTCTATTGACATGCTAATCAATAATCATAGAGTTTGTCGCCACAATATGAATACTTTAATGACCAAATTGTTGTATATTCGCTACTCACTGATAAACTGACATAGCTTAACAACTTTATTATAATCACTTAATAATTAATATCCTATTATTTTGTTCCAATAAACACTAACTTAATTAGTTTCCTTTAAATATTACTGGCTGCCTTTGGTTTCTTTCCACCAAGTTTTGAGAGCTCCTTTCGGTTCGGAAACATTCACGGCAACTACGACTACGACCAACAAGACTGTTCTTTGCTAGCATTGTATTTTTCGATTATTAGTAGTTTGTTGCTAGCTCGTAGTTTATGTTAGTTCTTTTTGCTATTAGCAAATTTTTGTAATTGTCCGTAAAAAATTTCAAAAATGATTAAATATTTAACATTGATATTGATTCAAAAAAAATTAATGTACTACTGATTTCAGTGGGCTATGGTTTGGGAAAAGATATATGTTAATTTTTTTTTTTTTGGTCAACAACATTCGATTAAATGAAAGGCTCTAAGAGCCAAGCCGGCGGTAAAGGGTTTACATACATGATAAAGTGCGGGTAGACACGGGCACTCCGTGCTAACAAATCCGCTTTAACATTAGCTTTTCGTGAGACTAGGAAAAGAGAAAAAAAGGGAAACAACTCCTTGCTCTTCTGAATCTCGTCTAACAGTATCTCGAAAGCCGGCCACTCTGTTGGCGTAGACACCATCTTCACCAAATCTGAGCAGTCTGTAACGAAATGGACATCTGTCTTCTGTTCTGCAATCATGCTTCTCATAGCCCACGCTAGTGCTTCCACTTCAGTGTGTAAAGGAGATATATGTTAATTAATAATATAATATTGATCGATTTTCATGAAAATTTATACAATTTATTAGATATCCTTTTTGTCGACACAATTTAAGGAGTGCAATCTTTTTTGTCAACACAACACAGAGATAACCCATCATGATTCATTTCATTAGGTATGATTTTATAGCTAATAATCCGTAATTAAAATGAAAACCTAACAAATCGGTGATGGAATTTTTTAGACCCTGTTACTACTTAATACTACGTTTTGTAATGTTACATCTAACTCGGTGTCATCAGTCATGTAATGTTAAGCATTCTTATGAATAGAGCAATTATTCTCGTTAATTAATTGAGTGATCCACTTTAATAACTTCGTAGTTGCTACTATGTAGGAGGAGTATTTGAAGCATTGATATACGCTAATTACAATTGATCATACATTTTCTGTATTAAATTGAATTAATTGATCGTTGGTTCCAAGTGCGCTACCAGCCACCGTGAGAAGTTGGAATCACCTACTCTCCCGCGCTCATGCCATCACTCTTGCCTAATGCTCTTTAGATTAAAAGCCTTTTTACTCTTTTTCTTTTTCTTTGCTTTCTTACATTCTTTTGTACACAACCTCTTTTGTTGAGCAATAAATTTGAAATTTCAACAAAAAAAAAAAATTTGATCTTTAACAAAAATAAATTGAATAAATTGATATTTTCCAAGAGGCCCTTTTTCGCCGTCTTGTAGTTCGCATCGTGACGCACGAAGACACGTAAAGAGTAGAGCATGTAGCCAGAGTGAACTGATCCAAACACCGAAACACGTAAATAAACCCAATTTAGCAGATCAAATGCCACCAAAATTCTCTCCATTCTTTTCTCTTTTATTTAAGACCGTTTCAAATTATTTGTATATTACATAAAACTTTTCTGAAAAATATATTTGTATATAATAATAGTTCAGCCTGTAATAGTTTAAAACAAAAATAGACTTTATTTATATAGTTAATTTTTTCTTCAATTTTTGTTTTGAGTTATGACATATTCAACTATTTTATTTGCAGATGCTAAAAGACAGTTCTGTTTTCATAAAAAAATTTCGCTGCTATCATTTTTTTATATATTTTTTGGTTCTTTGGATTTGGTGGTTTGTTGGTAATAAGTGATATTTTTTTAATTCTTATAAAAAAATTTAAACTTATTATAAAAACTAATGATTATCTTAGCGAAGGAATAATTTATTGGAAAATTTTCAAAAATACCATATTTTTAAGTTTTATTTCCAAAAATACCACAACAATTTTTTTTTTTCTAAAAATATCACCATTAGTTTTAATTTTAAAAAATACCACAAAACTTAAAATTAACTTTAAACTCTCAAACTAAACCCTTACCTCTCAAAACTAAACTCTAAATCCAAATTAGTGAGTACAAACAAAAAAATAAATTTTAAATCTTTAAATATTAGTTTAGTTTTGTGATATTTTTGGAAACAAAAATCTAATTGTGATATTTTTAGAAAAATAATATAGTTGTGTTATTTTTGTAACAAAAAAAATTTAAAATATGGTATTTTATGAATTACTTAAATTCATTCAATGTGAAAATTTAGTAAGAATACATGGAACGATGCTTATCGGCTGTATTTCAGTTCGATGAATGTCTTCTAGGTTTTATCATAAAAATTGTTGTTACATAGTACTATAGTATTTGGTTTCAGTTTGTCCCTAACAAAGTAATATTTAAATACAAAGGGCTATAGGTGCTGCAGAAGTTTAAGCCATTTTATTTTGGTAGTCATAGAATCCAAAGGCCAAAAAAATGAGATAATCTAAAAGATTGCGCTACGTCAATTTCCTCAATCATTGGGTAAAATATAGGTATTGATTTATTTGTCAAATTAAAATAGGGTTGACCGCCTAAAACCACCCCTATATAGCAAACTCAAACTATTTCCTCCTCAACTATAACACTCTTTATAAAACTCCATAAACTAGTGTTTTAGAATTTTTAACCACCTAAACTATCAAAATGTACCTAATTCCATCCTTGTAATCAAAAACACTAAATCGTGTTTAATAAATCTAAATCGTGTTTTAAAATCACTTATCCAAAACCTGCTTCGACGAATCGAAACCCGACCCGACATGACATTTTTGTCTTCGAAAAAGCATTGAATTAATTTTGGTTTTTAATAAAATTTGCTTTGAATTAAACACACTAATAACTTCTTCTTTTTCTTTACTTCTCACGACCTCTCTTCCCCACTTCCTTTCTCTCACGCTCCTCTTCCCCACTTCTCTTCTCTCACGCTATTCCTCCTCCTCCTACTTCTTCTTCACGACATTTTTTTTTTCATAAGCATTGAATTAATTTTAGTTTTTAATAACATTTACTTTGAACTAATGAAACTAATAACGTTAAACTGAAATGCCCAAATCCCAATTTATATCTCCTCGATTTCCAGAAACATGAAGGCAAGAGACGAAGAACCCTAATCCCGAATTCAATGTTGACTTAAGATTTCGGGTATTATGTATGTCGAAACCTCTCCTTCATTCAGTGTATTTCATAAACAATTTTGGATTTTAAATTTTGTAGTGTTGGGTAGGATTTTGGATTCAGTTGGATCGAGTTTTGGGTAAGTGATTTTTAAACATGATATAAGTTTATTAAACACGATTTTATGTTTTTGATTAGAGAGATGGAATTAGTTAAAATTTGATAATTTGGGTGGTTAAAAATTTAAAAACACTAGTTTGGGGGGTTTTGTGAAGAGTGTTATAGTTAAGGGGGAAATAGTTTTGGTTTGCTATGTAGAGGGGGTTTTAGGCAGTCAATTCATTAAAATATAGATTAGATTTTATAGAGAGAGAGGAGGAAAGGGTTTAAAACAATTTTTTGGTCAAATATCCATATTTACCATGGAAAAATCAATATGAATAAACCTACCAAATATCCATATTGATATATCTGTAAAATTAAAATATGGATTAGATTTTATAGAGTGATAGAGAAGGAAAGGGTTTAAAATAAATTATTGTTCAAAAATTAATATTACCTAAACTTTTTTTTCTAAAAATACCATCAAAAATTTTATTTTCCAAAAATAAAACTAAATTTGAAGCCCTAAAAACTAAACCCTAAATCCTAAAAATTAAACCCTAAACCCAAAATACTAAACCCAAACCCAAAAATATAAATTATAAACTTTTAAAAATCAATGTTAGTGTTTTTGGTATTTTTGAAAAATAAAATTTTTAGTGGAATTTTTGAGAAAACAAAACTTGTGATTGTATTTTTAAAACAAAAATTATTTTTAGTGATATTTGAGGATATTTTTCTAAAAAAAAAGTTTTAAACTTTACTAGTTAAGAAAACTGAAAACCCAGGAATGCACATTTACCATAAATGAGATGCAATACCACGAAGTAGAGTCTTCGTGTGCATTATTCATACTCACGTTGTCATGTTATCTTTTTTTTTTTTTTGATCTGAATTTTTACCATCCGGGATTTTAACATGTCATTTTCTTTTTGGACAGCGATTACTAACCACGTGATCAAAATCAATGTACGACACAAATATATAGAGGAGAATTTTACACATGTTAAATTACCATATATAATTTTAAAAAGAGTGATATTTTATTCTTAAATAGCTAAAAGTTAGTATTTAAGTTTTTTTCTAAACTGAGTACTATTTTAAACTGTGTTAAATGTCTAGAAAAATCACGTGTTTATCTTTCAAATTTTACCATGGGCCAAATAATGCGAATGATAAATGATAATAGTTAAGGCCTAATAATAGTTGGCGAAATCTTTATTTTAAAAAGGTAAAATCGTAAATAAAATTATGAGGATTTTTCCACGTAAGTTCTGTCACTGCTAATCACTTTGGAATTTGGATAACTAAATATTTGACTTTCCTAATATTGTCAACTAATAAATATTCTTTTCATGATAACTGAACAATCCTACTCCAAAACAAAACCTGATTCGTTCATTCATCGATATATATACGAGTCTCCTCATCTATATTCATTCATCAATCTTTCTGAGTCTCTCTCTAAAATCGATTCCAACAATATATACAAACTCTCTCTCCCACGTTCGAAGAAGAAGAAGAAGACTCATCGAAGGAGTTATGGCCGAAGAACCGCAAGAGATCCATCAAGAGTCCAACCTTTCCTTGGGATCCAAGGAAACGAGGATGCCTCTCAACGACGTTTCTTTATCTCCGCCGAAGAAGACAGAACAAAAAGCTATACACCTGTTCGGAATAAGAATTCCGGTACTACCTCGAGAGTCCTTGGATGAAACAGCGATGCCTCTCGC